>JAEANM010003449.1:9877-22385 GCA_017656035.1 Myanophis thanlyinensis
TTGGAGCAGGATGGCGATATCTGCTGAGCAGTGAGGGAGCGTGGAGGGGAGGGGTTTCCACCCTTTTATATTTTTCAGCCAGTGACGTGAGCCGTGCCTTGAACAATCACGCTGCCTCAAAACACTGTAGTTGAAGATGCTTTGTGTGAGAGAGACAGTGTTTGTGTGTGGGGGTTTGTGTGGTGGTGGTGTGGAAACCAGCTTGGTGCATCTTTAAGCAAATTGCTACAGCCTCAGCTTCACGGAGATTCCTCTCTTTCTAAAATTATCCTGAAGACAATTTTTTTTTTAAAAAAAGGCTTCCTCATTACTCTCAGTCTCCCCTGATACTTTTATAGATATCAAATTCTATAAAGATAATTTATTTACTTTGCCGGAATGATTGGAGTTAATAGCGTGCAGAGTACCAGCAAAGTCCGGGTGAGAGCTACAGGTTCAGTCAAATATCCACGAGAAGACCCCGTCTGGCGGCAAACCCACCGCTCAAAGTCTATGAAAATTTCCAACTCCACGGAGTTTTCTGCTAAGGATGCCAAGGTAAATGAATAGATTGTATGGATGCATGGATGTATGGATGCATATAGATTGCCTCCATATTTGTGGCAATTGTAAAAGGGGAGGGCCAGGTGTATTATCAGTAATACTAAGTTGATAGCATCTTTTATTTTTTTTAAACTTGAAAGCATTCCTTAAAAATTGCTTTGAGGAAGGAATCACCTGGAAGGGGAGTGGGGATCAGAAAATTTTTTTTTTAAAGTACTGGATAGATTTTTAGAGTGCTTCACAAAACGTACCTGCATTGCATTGCATTGCACCGGTAGGTGGGTGGGTGGGTGGGTGACAGAGGGAGGGAAATAAATCCCTTTAAATACCAAAATCTTCCATATATTGAATGGAGATTCCTTTCCCTTCTCCCCTGGTATGGCTCTGTGTGAGTGGGTTGTATGATTCAGGTGGTATTTTTATAGATAGCAGGGGGCTCAATATTGCTACGAAACATTTGTTTTTACATCCAGTATGTTTTCATATGAATGGGGATTTTATTTTAAAAAAATTGTCATCTCTGTATTGTGTTTGTCACCGTAGATATTATCAAACTGTCTCCATCTACCTGCCTCAGGAGCTACTTGAAGTGCTTTTAAAGTGTCATATTGTGTTCATTTTAGCTTTTGTGTGTGTGTGTGTGTGTGTGTATGTATGTGTGTTGTTCCTTTTAAAAGCAACAATATGCGCTTTTAAGAGTTCAGTCTATATAACTGGGATATCTTTAAAGAGATCGATTCTCAGTTTGACTATTTCCCCATCTGTCTCTTCCCTTTCACTGCAACCATGCTACTCATGTTTCACAAGTATGCTAGTACGGAGGTGCCATAACCTGTGAATCTGCAACATTGCGAGTAGGATGCAAAGGCTCTTAATGCTCTCTAAATATGCAGGAGGGTTTACGCACCTGTTCTCTTTTCTCTCATTTATTCCCTCCTCCTGGGTTTGACACTACTGTCCGAGGGCCATGTTCTAAAAGGTCCATTCACGTCAGAAGCCCGCAAATTGGGATAAGATAGGTGTCAAAATCTTGGGGAACTGTGAGCATCTGTAGCATTGCTGTAACCGCTCTATTGTAATTCTTCAAGAAATACATTAAACCTACCTTGCCTCCACTGCAGGCAGGGGAAAGGAGTGAAATTCTTAGCGTTGCTTACATGTTTGTAGATGTTCAGTTTGCTGGTGAATTCTTCACCCACCAAGCAATGCAATTAGGATGAAAATAAATAGTACGGTAACCTCTGCATATTGTGGCAAGATCTAATTAGTTTGCAGTAACAATAGTTTAATCAGGTGAATCTTGTTGAGAACTGAAGCTTAGCACGTTTGCTTGGATGACTGAAATCCCCATCCCAACCCACCAGAACATTTCAAGTGATTCCACTCAGATTTTAGAAATAAAAAGGCAGTATGTATTAATGACAGATAGATGTTATGAAGGCAAAAGGGTCTCACTCTAGTTTCTGGGATCTCAAAGTAAAACTGGAAGGACTTTTGTTCTGAAATTCTGCAGAGCATTTGCCAGTGAATATCAGAAGCAGTGGGCTGGGTGGATCAAAGATTTATCAAAATACGGCAGTTTCCTATATTAATACCCTTTAATGAAGCGCCACCATATATGGCCCTACCCCTTTTACTGAGAGAAGACCAAAGCTGACTGATTGTGATGCTGATCTTGTTGCTTAACCCGACTCACACATGCTTATCACTCTCTATCATAACAACATCAGAGGTTATTCCTCACCGGCGAAATTTTCGTATCATTTGACGTCATTTCAAGCAGGTACTTTTTAATCCAGGGCTGTTCACTCACACAGCAGATTAACATTAAATGTCATGTTCCAGAGAGGCAGACGTCTTCATTTTTTATTTATTTTTTGCAGCAACAGCAGAAGAAAAGTGGCATATGGCATCCTAAAGATGTAAGGTTTGATGATGTCTGGATAAGTTATCCATTTAATGAAACTCCGTATGGATATATTTAGATGAAGATTCTTTTTTTTCTTCCTACATCAAACATTATCAAGTCTATGATTAAAAAGTATGGAAAATAAAAGACAGAAAAATTAAAGTCTAGATAAAATCTAAAACAATGAACAACTAATCATGGAGCCAATATAAATTATCAACTGGTAGGATATGTAAATTGAATTCGGGAGGGAATGACAATTGACCTCCAATATACTCTGGTGAAAGTCATTTAAACATTCGGTGACATCGTTTATTTTTTTTTATGCCTTTCCACCTGGGCAATCTATATTACTCTTTATACTTTGAGAGTGGATAAAAAATAAATGACTAAAGGGGAGAAATGAAATAAGAAAAAATTGATTGTAAATAATAACTCCTTTCTTAGTAACATAGATTCATAACAGGATGGAATATACCAGTGTGAGCTCTTAACCACTGGAATTTGGGATTATTGTCATACATCCTGAAGAAAACAAGGAAATATATTAATATAGGATCCATTTATTATTGCTATTGCACAAACTTTCATTGATCAATCTATTTCAACAAATGAATGGAGCATAGTGTAATTCTAGAATATAATAGAAATAAAGCTTTGGAATCTCACTTTTTCTTATAAATCAGGGGTATCTAATCTTGGCAACGTTAAGACTTGTGGATTTCCACTCCCAGAATTCCCCAGTCAGCCATGCTGACTGCAGAATTCTGGGAGTTGAAATCTACAAGTCTAGTGGTTAATGTATCTGGCTAGAAACCTCTGAATTCTAGTCAGAGGCCATGAAAGCTGGCTAGATGATTTTGGGCCTGTTACTCTCCCTCAGTCCAACTCTTGCAGGGTTGTGTTGTGGGGAAAATAGAAGATGTGTTGGATATGTTTGCCACCTTGAGTTATTTGTAAAAATAATAAAGGTGGGATACAAATAAATAAAAAGAAAAATCATAATGTACTATGCGTTTATTTCCTACCTGATCCAATACAGAATGATAGATAGATGATTGTCGATTTCCCATTTTAGGCTGACAGTAACTGGCCCAAAATTATCCAATTGATTTCTGTTCCTAAGGGAAGACAACAATTTGGGTCTTCCTGCTTTTATTACAACACCTTAACCATTACATTACACCAAAATGGCTTGTTTTCTTCGTATCGTTCCAATTTTAGTATATGTGCTGCCGAAGCGAGCACGGAATGGCTTGTTTTCTTGTTCATCTACACACAAATACATATTTAATATTTTCTTTAGGGTGTCCATAGTTCCATAACTCCCAATCCTGTACTGACATTGCAGAAAATTCTGGGATGGAAGCCCAGGTAACTGGAAGATACTGTGGTTGAAAAGGTAGTTATCAGAAAAGTTTTTTCCAACCTGATTCTCTCTGGAAGGTTGGTTCTTAAACTGGGGTTAATTACATAAGGGGTAATTTGGGCATATCCTGAGAGTAATGGTAATGGAGCAATTAGCAAGTGCTTGTTTGTGAATTGAGGATCCAGTTTGGGAATGCCTCTGTTGTATAAAACAATCTGTTTTTGTTTTTAAAAGGCCATAATAACATTATTTGAACTCAGAAAACAGTAATTGGGTCTTGATTTAAATGCTCTAAAAATATTGGTACAGTACTACCATTTTTGGAATTCCCCGATACAGTGCTGTTGCCTGGGGTAGCTGGGAAGTTTGACAGCTGCAGACCAACAGCCTAGGGCAGACTAAAGAATCTATTACCTCCTGCCTCCATTTTCTATATTTATTTTGATAGCCAATGTTCCATATATCTGAGAAACTGAGCTAGATAACTATGGAGTTCCCTTGGTCATTGCTGGAATTTTGGGCAGATTGCCCATTTCTTACAAGATTATTTTTATTTTTCTGCAAGCCTTTTGATTCTTTCTAGCATGTTGAACCCAGGTCATTATTTAAAGAAAACAGGTTCAGATGCATTTTTCATGTGCTATTTATCTTCATACAGGGCTGCTATATTTTGCTTCTGATATTTACAGATATGTCAGATAGAATATCTGTGGGCATCCTATTTGAGTATGTACAAAATGTCCCCCCCCCCCCTTTTCTGGAAACATCTTTTTTAACGGCAACAGCAGAACATTATTGTGAAAAGGTGCTGCCTTTTTTTTAAAAGGAATCCACCTAAGGAAATATAACATCATAAAAACATTCTGTCTTTCCTTTTTGGTTTATATATTTTCGTCTTCTAGCCAAGAGCATGATGGCTAGACAATTGGAAACCCTACTTTCCTAGGCTTTATATTTGACCTCTGCAACTCAGTATTGTTCTGAATGTATTTAAACCTTAGATTCTTCTTGAGATTTCATTAATATGATGGGTTGTATAAATATTGTCTTTTTCAAGAGGTGGGAGAGGTATATGACTTAAAACAAGAATGCTTAAAAGAATTTGTGCATATCAAGTTAGGGTGGAGCTGGAAACAGATGACAGCTGTGTCAATTCCCCCTCATTTCATTAAATGCCAAAATATCAAGGGGGAGGGAATGCATCCCTTCTGCCTTCTTTTTTTCTGGCACATATGCTTAAGCTCAGTTTAGCTAAACCAATGGTAACATCAAATCCCTTCTAACAGAAAGAGGCATCAAATTGTCTTATTAGTTGGGTTGATATGTGAGTGAGAAAGTAGGTAACTGAATAAACTTGGTCCCCACCTCCTGCGTACTTTGGTCCACCTATATGACGGGCATACTGTGCTCACAAAGAACAAGCTGGAATTCCAGTCTCAGCATTAAGAAGTCAGTCATGAACAGAGACAAAATATGCTGGAATTGCTCTAAGTGCTGCAATTCAGGGCTTTGATTTAGGCAAATCTTAGTCCTAAACAGTGTGTGATTAGTAAATAGAAAAATAAAAGCATTGCAGATGTAAAATATGCCCTATTCTGATCCATTGTTGCCTCATAGAGCTCAATTTAGCTGGGGTTATTGAATGTCATCCTATTTTCTTCCTTCACTGAAGCCCTTGGTGGAGATTATCTCTATCAGATCTTCATAAATAATCCCTGTAGTCATATGCAGAGATCGTTCCCTTAGCAGATTCTGTTCTTAGCCATGATGAGAGCAATTTTAGCAGTATTGGTCTCTGAGGAGCGATAGTGATGAATTAAGTATTTTGTTCTATGAATCATCACATATGTAGGTTCTTGGTTGGTAAAATTCTTCTTAAAACGTAAATATCTAAAGCTCCATTACTCTTTTATATCAATTTTAATATTGCTACAAATATGATTAATTTCATACATCACTGGTCACTTGCTCTGTCCTCCTGTTGGATTAATTAATTCATTGCCTTTAGTCACGACTGTCTGTACTGTGATTTGATAAAAGTCTTTTAGAAAATATATTTTCAGAATTTCCTCCTCCTCCTCCATTACTATTTAGTTGCTAGAAATGTTTGAAAATACGTAGGTAATGTCCTGTAAAACCTCAGAAACCAGAGAGGTGATTTAAGATTAATGTGATGGGCCACAAATAAACTTTTGTTGTTTTGCTAAATAGCAAAAACTGTAGAAAGTAAAGAAATAGTAATTATTATTTCTAACAAGACAAATTTTTGCAAAACCTTAGAGATTTTTAAAAGTAGCAGCCCTATAATATTATCTATAAAAAGACACATGCTAGTTTACAATCTTTTTTTTTTTTAATTGTGCAATTTAAGAAGCATATCCAAGTAAACTGAATTAAGCAGTTCTTGGCATAAAATAAAACTTTTCTCAAAAACTACAGAAAGATTATGTAAAGTGATACAAAAGCTGTAAGAAAAGGTAATCCATCAGCAAAAAAAAAAGATTATTAAATCCTTAAAATTAAATATTTGCATGAACGAACTGTAAACCAGAGTGCGATCGACTAAACCATATGAAATATATTTTCATATGAAATATATCTATTCATTCCTATATCACCTATCGGAACTGGTGCTATTTCAGATGGCTGGATTTGGTTGGCTATAGCTATGGATCAAAATGGCAGTATAATTATTTTCATTTATCATATTCTATAGTTGTGCTTCAAGTGTGTTTCAGTACAAATATACAGTTTTGATCATTATAATGTAGCTACAGCAATTTTTAAGGCAGATTTTGCTCAGTTCTTGGTTTCTATCCCCCCCTGATAGCATCCAAAGCACACAGCTTGGTTATGATATAATCACTTCAATTTGAGTGAGGCATTTTCTAAAATTCAACAAAATGCTTATTCCTTTGCATGGACAAACATTCTTAACCAAGCAGTCCATTGTCCTTCCTGAAACAATTCAGTTCAAGAAAAAGCATTATCATTCTATTTGGTGATTTAAGAAATTGGAGATTTGAGAAATAAGCAGGTTTTTGTTTTAATAAGAATGTGAATGGAATATAGTGTATGCTACATACATTGGTAACTGTTTATCATATTTGGAAAATCAAAAATGGCAGAACTGGTGTCTAAAGCTGGAATGGTTTACCTAGAAAGTTTACCTAGAAAGAACTCCCTAAATTTTGATGGGTTCTACCCCAATCTTTTTTTAAATGTATATTTATTCAGAGTTAGTTTCATAGAATAAAAGACAAATTGAAAGGGGGGGATGAGAAAAAGAGAAAAATAAAAAAGTGAAAAAAATGAAAAAGAGAGAGAAAAGTAAAGAAATATATGAATGTCTTTCAACATCCTTTTCAATAGATAATTACAATTTCATTACACCTCCTCCAGCTCCTCCTGTTATTTTAAGTTAAAACTGTTTAAAAGGACAGGGCAAAAGTCATTCTTTCCATGTTGTATATGAAGTAAAATTTCATTTTTGCAATAATTACTTGCTTTCTTTTATTGGCCCAGTAAGACTTTTCTGTTTCAGACTATGGGCTTAAAAGCCTTTTGCTGAATAGAAGGATTCAGGATTTCTATTTATTTAAATCATCTATCTTTTGCCATATAACCAACTAGAATAATTTGTTGGTTTTTTTCCCCCATTCATACCTGACTGCACTTTTTCATTTTATCACAACGGAGACATATTCGATGCTTGCTTGAGTAGCTCCGTCAAATATTTACAAACACTTCAATTCCTTGGATTTGAAAGTTTGAAAGGATTTGAAAGAAATGGAAAAACACTGAGTTTCACATACTGAGTAAAAGCTCTAACAACAATAGGTCATTGCGGATATACAGCGAATTTTCTTTGTGCCAACTCTTCAATGAAAATAACTATGCTTTCCAGTGGAAATCAAAATTAGTTCAGTGAGGATTGTGATGATATATGAATTAAAAGTTAGCTTGGAATGACTTCAGCGATTTCTTAACTGTCAAGAAATGCACATAGTCTACTGACCCACAGATGGAATGGTGAAGGTGGAATCAATAAAGTTAAGGATTTGTGTATGAATAGTGTGGTAAGGCTTTTTTGGATCATGAACCCTAGTAAGCAGGAAGATGTGTTGAAATGTGATATATATTTATATTGCTACATTCTTAGGCATGTAGATTCATGGCTGATAGCATTATTGTAATCAGTCATTAGTGATTATATTATAACTGTTGGGCTTCCCAAAGGCTTTCCTCCAGCAACGTCATACAAACTCTGACTACTAAAAGCTAGCTCTTGCTCTTCTCCAATAGCTTGCAAGCTATTACCCAGCCTGGAGGTCCCACTGTTGATATCCATTTCTGAGTCATGTTGAATTATATTGCCATAAAGTGTTCTGGTGAGATTTTTGTTACAGGGTAGTTCACTATTGCTTTCCCTAACACTCCCCATTTATTCAGGCTTGGGACCAGTATATGGTTGATGACAGTCATGACCTCAGGACTGGGAAAAAGTCTGTTTTTATCCTATCAGTAAAGAAAGGTGATCCTAGAGACTGCTCCAACTATCATACAATTGCATTGATTTTTCATGCAAGCAAGATTCTGTTTAAAAACATTAAAGAGAGCTACAGAATGTAATCGAACAAGAGTTAGCTGATGTACAAGCTGACTTTAGAAAGGGGCATGGCACTCGAGAGCACATTCTCAATGTTAGATGGATTATGGAATATCCAAAAGAATTTTCGTATGTGCTTTATCAATTACAGAAAAGCTTTTGACTGTGTAGAACACAATAAGCTATGGGCAGCTTTGCATGATCTCAGTGTCCCAACTCACGTGATCAACTCTGTACAGAACACTGTACACTGAATCAGGTGGCAACAGTGAGAACAGTTTATGGCTTTTTTGTTCATCCTGTATGCTGAGGTGGTCCTGTGGAAATTAGATCTGGAACTGCCTGGTGTTGGAGTGAAGGTTGAGGGAAGATCAGTACATAATTTGAGGTATGCATGCAGATGATATACCACAATCAGCTGGAACTAAGGCAGACTTTGAAAAAATGATCTGAAAAATCAAGGACAAAAGTGAAAAAGTAGGATTGAGTCTTAACATCAGAAAAACAAATATAAGGGCAAGAACTGTAAATGGACATTAGATGTTTAAAATCAACAAGGAGGAGATTGAATTAGTTTAGATAATTTATCTTCCTTGGATCCAAAATTGTTCACAATGGCAGTTCTACTCCTGAAATGAAACACACAATAACCCTAGGCTGTGATTAACATGAATAAGATCTGGAAAACAGAGGTATTGATATAAATACAAAAAGCAGGCTAGTTAGAGCATGTCTTCCCTATAATGATGTATGGGTGTGAAAGTTGGGCACTAAGAATGGCTGATTGAAGAAAAATTGATGTCTTTGAATTGTGCTGCTGAGGTAAATTATTGCAGATATCACGGACAGCCAGAGTAGCTAACAGAAAGGTGTTAAATCATATAAAACTAGACACATCACTAGAAGCTGAAATCATAAGACTATGTCTGATTTACTTTGGCCATGTCATGCGTGGAAATTCATCGGAGAAAGCAGTGATGCTAGGAATGGTTAGTGAAACAAGAAGGGACAAGCAAAGAAAATGCTGACTTGACAATATCAGATCTGAAAGTTGAACATCCATTGAAAGAAGCTGTGCTTGACAAGATAGCATGGAGGGACACGATTGAATGTTTAAAACAACAACATAAATTATAACAAACTGTGAGGGCATCTGATTATAATACACAAATAGATCTGATAGGATGATGTCTGGATATCTGTATGGTTTGTTATTAAATATACCAAATTATAAATTAGGGATTTCTATCACCTGCTAGGTAGATAACAGCACCCTATATAGCTGACATTGAGTGATAATGAAAAATCTATCCAGATTTTTCCAAGACGGCTTGGACCTGGTTAGTATTTGAATGAGAGATCATTAGGAAACCCCAGGCTCCAAAAAATACAGCTTGCCTCAGAAGGCAACAGCAGACTGTTTGTGGCTGATAAAACTACAGAGACTGCCTATAAATTCATCCAGGATTGAAATTTGACCTACAGAATTCTTTACATCATGTCAATGTAGTCCTCTCATTCCGACCCATTGTGACAGATAACCGTTTAATCACCATTGCCAATATAGCTTTAGCTATCCCTTTTGTATTAAGAATAATTTTGAGGTAAAGTAGTTTGGACCTCAGCAGAACTATGATTAGAGCAATGCTGAGATTTCACCTATCTAAGTATCTTTCCGATATCCCTCCAGGGTGTCAAGCCAAACATAAAAAATGAATGATCAACCACTTCCTCTTCCTTCAAACATCAACAACAGAAAAGAGTTCCCTGGGCCTTCAGAATCCATCTACATATTTGTCAGCAAAAGCCATTCTCTGGGGCTCAACGCCAGCCGTTTATAATTCCAATTAAAAATAATTAATTTTCGTGTCCAAATTTAGGCAATGCTTACTTCAAGTTTTTAGTGCCTACTGTCAGTTCCACTTCCTTTAAAACAGATCATATTTTTAAGAGGCGAGCTTCCTCAAAAAAAGATTTTAAGAGCTCAAAAGAGATTAGAATCCATAAATGAACAATGCTTAATACTTTGGAGGGTTTTCACTCAATCTCAGCACCATCCATATTAAAAAGCAATTGGTTCTGTTAGTTCAGCTGGGCAAGCACACAATGTTACTTCAAAAATGATGTAGACCTGTGTTAAAGATTATTTTACAAGGTTTAGCCTGCAGCCACAATATGGATTAATTATTTGCATTATGAAAAATACAGCTGTCCTGAGTGTGGGCTGTCACTTAACCATTGAGATAAAATACAGATGAGAACTCTGAAGTGTCTAATTGTATATTTTATTTGAATGGTAGCAAGTCAAGTCAAGTAGGTTTTATTGTCATTTCAGCAATATACAGTACAGTACACAGTTAATTGAAACGTTTCCCCTGGACCAAAGCATAGATAAAAAAGAAAAAGAGTAGGACACAGAACTACACATAGATCTAAACTAAGAACTTAGAAAAAAGCTAAATACACGAGTATTTATGGTTCCAGTTTCTTTGTTCAAATTCAAGTTCAAGTTTCACGGTCACATAGATAGTCATACATAGTACAATATGCAGTGAAATGGTTACGCAACTGCCCGCGACCGCGAGTAAGTTAAGGCAAAATGGGAGGATAGGGTAGGAAATAAGTTTGGGATAGTTGGGAAGGTGGGAAGCTTCATTACCTCTTTCCAGATGGAAGGAGAGTAAAGAGCGTGTATGGGGATGTGTGTGGCCAGCCTCAATGTTTCTGGCTTTATGGATGCAATGTGTGGTGTATGTCCATGACAGAGGGAAGAGCAACCCCGATGATCTTCTCTGCCATCCTCACTATTTGCTGTAGGGTCTTGTGATCCGAAACGGTGCAATTCCCAAATCAGGACCATTTGTATAAAGGAAGTTGTTTTATCTTTAAAAATGTTAATAACCTGAGAGCCTCTTTGCGTAGAACGGATGTGGAAATCAATTCCACAGGAATGTTAAAATTCTTTTCATTGAGACTGGCTATAATAAAATCTTGGAAGTTCATTATGCTATTCTTTTTTTTTCTTATACTTGAGTGAATTAGGGAGTTATCTGTCCAAGCCACTTCCTGATGCTATCTGATTGTTCTGGACTTTAATATATCAGCCCCTTTTTCATATTTGCCTCTTCTTTACTGTCTACAATACCATGTCTTCTGGGTCTTGGTTGGTAGCCTACAAGAAGTAGTTAGTTTCAAATAAAGGTCCCCCCTTTGACTGCTTTATACTGGCCATTGTTGGTTGAAATTATAACTTATGCTATTGTTTGGCACACATGTTTGCACCTATGGACAGGGGTGTATTTTGCCAAGGCATTAATTTGAGCTGTTTGCTAATTTACATATTGTATTTAGTTATTGTGTGACCAGCCTAATTTATAACACGTTCATTGTGGTCATTAAGTGAATCATGCGGTCATTAAGTGAATCACTTTTATGAAATAAATTCGGCTTCCCCAATGACTTTGCTTATCAGAAACTGGCTGAGAAGGTTGCAAATTGTAACCATGGGATAGCAGCACACTATAACCATTGTAAATGTGAGCTGGTTGCCAAGCGGCCAAATTGCAATCATGTGACAACAGGAGTTGTGCAACAGTCATAATTTCAAATATGGGTGTTAAGCTGCTTTTTTTCAGCACTGTTGACCAAACTTCTGTTAAATGAATGGTTGTTAAATTGAGAACTACTTGTAATGTTGCTTTTTTTTTTGTTGTTGTTCTTGTTGTAAACTATCAAAAAACTTTGCTAGTTCACCAGTATCACAAGTTTAATAATGCTTAAGAATAATAATTGACAGATAATGCTGCCCATATGTGCTTTGACAAAAGAGGCAGATTTATTGTGTGACACTGCATCCACTATGCAGTGTCATATCCACTATCTTGCCTTTTTTGGTATATACACACACACATCATAGATGCAGTCATATTGTATTCACTCTACACATATGACTGCACGGCCACCACTAATTCTACCACAATCATCAAGTTTGCTAATGACACTAGTAGTAGGTCTGATCTCTGATAACAACGAGACAGCCTACCTAAAAGAGATCAAGAATCTAGAGAACTGGTGTCTG
>JAEANM010003450.1:0-22383 GCA_017656035.1 Myanophis thanlyinensis
CGTAAGCATTTCACTGCATATTGTACCATGTATGACTGTGTATGTGACCAATAAATTTGAAATTGAAATTGAATTGATAGAAACAATGCCAACCATGCCCTTCACAGCTGCTGAGATCATAGAGATCATAATCATCAATTATGAAATTTTCCTTCTTCTTAAATTGTAATTCTATTGATACTTATTCTAGCACAACTTTGACTATTGATTAACAGGTGAGACTATGATCTGGGACAATGAATTTAAACTGAAACCAATCTAAATAATGCTGACACTGTCTTCAGTCATATGAGATTAAAGAAGTCTATTTTTCTAAACTAAATAATGAAAACAGGCAAGAGGACTTACACAGAACTTTACTTCTTTAATAAACACACTACAGAAGTAATGCAATAAAAGAGATGCATTATTCAATTTAGAGGTGAACACAGGCCCAACAAATGAGAATAAAACATCAACTGTTAACAACTTTTGGATGGCCAACAGAATTCAGGCTGTAATTCTGAAGCAGCATCTGTAAAATAGTCTCCCAGGAAGGGCAGTGGAACAAAAAAGCTCATTAAGGTTGAAACATAAGATATTTCTATACAGTGAGCTCTAATGTTTCTCTAATGAGGCCTTCATGTTAGAAAAAATGGCTAACATACGCATATCCACAGACATGTAATTGGAGAAGAAAAGAATGGCTATCTTCTGAAGCCTAGCGCCATAGCAGATAGGATATGACCCTGAAATAACCATTTTAATATGAATATTTTCTTCAGATCAAGAAAACTAGTCTGTTAGAAGGGAAAACAATACACATCAGACTTTCTAACCTACCACAACCTACCCACATTTGCCATATTTAGACTCCACATATGTAATATTGATGAAGTGTGGTCTAGCTTTTTACGATTTAGAAGTTCAGTATGAATGACGATGGTAGTGATGATAGGGATAACCACAGCCACTGAAAAGGTGGCCTCAGAGTAAAGACAACAAAGGCCTCTTCAGAGGATTACCGTACGTATTATAAAATCTGGAAACTGAATCACAAACTAGAAAGAACTATGTGAATCCCCTTTCACAATTCTATTGGAATACTACAGGAACTTTCAATTGATTTGACTATTATTCTGGGCCCTTTATGCTGAGACAATAGAGAGATTTTGTTATTCTTCTATGTGGTATTTGAAAAATATTATTATGCTCCATCTGAGTTTTATTACCAGTTCTCTCCTTGCCTTAGATCAAATCCTTTGATCCAATTAATTATCCAATGTTGATCCATTGTTGAATCAGGCCCAAGACAGAGCTCTATTTAATATCTCCAGTGTAATAATAAATAATATTTAATCAGCATAACTTCAGTACAACATTAAGCCAATTGTGTGGATCTACCTAATAGATTGTAACTAACTTGCTTATCAAAATGGTATTAGATATGAATCATTTCCACAATATAACAAGCAAGATGCCAGATTCAAACATGAAATAAGTTTAGTTGATAAGACTTTTTCCTGTATAAATTCCACTAAAGTCTCATTATTACTGCATTATTTTAAGTCAAGGTAATCCTTGATTTACAAGTCAGTTTAGAGATCGTCTGAAGTTACAAAGGAAGCAAAAAAGCGATTTATGACCATGTTTCACATTATGACCATTGCAGCATCCCCATGATTATGTGATCAAATTTAGTGACTGTTTTCATGCAGTATTTATGACATTGGTAGTGTCCGGGTATAGAAAGTTAGCACCCACCCTCCTTCCTAGAAAATGAAATACTTTGAGAAATATTTAAAAAGGCAGAATATTATATTTCCCTAAAAGAGAAATAGAAATCTTAAGGGAAACAGAAACTCAACCTCAGCTTCCTGGCCGCAGCAAGTATTTTGGTACCTGCCTATCTACAAAACAAAAGACCATCAGCTCCAGGATGATGGGATTATCCTTCAGGGCAAAGCCATTCAGCCACAATAGGAATTGCCCTTTATTGTATCACCCAGCAAGATTCAACCAAGCCTGGAACACAGATCGCCTACAAAGTTGGCTATGACCCCCACATAGCCCTCTGGGAGTCTGACAGCAGCCAATAAAATACATTTCTTGCACAGGAACAGGAAGCTCAAGGGCAAGGCCCAAGAGAGGGTATAAATACCTTTCTCTCACTCTCTTCCATACTTTCAGCTGCCCAGGACCCATGTGGTCCTGTTACTCAATAAACCATCTTTCCAGTCAGCCTCCATGTTTCCAGTGTCTTTCTCCCCATTTCAAGTATTTCATTCTTCTAGGAGGGAGGTGGATGCTAACTTTCTACACTGGGATCATGTGATCACCTTTTGCAAATGTCTCACAGACAAAGACAATAGGGAAGC
The DNA here is from genome assembly GCA_017656035.1 of Myanophis thanlyinensis. Classification (NCBI taxonomy): domain Eukaryota; kingdom Metazoa; phylum Chordata; class Lepidosauria; order Squamata; family Homalopsidae; genus Myanophis; species Myanophis thanlyinensis. The sequence continues at coordinate 2,358 of JAEANM010003450.1, forward strand.
AAGATTAATTTAACAGCCATGTTACTAACTTAACAATTGCAGTGATTCACTTAACCACTGTGGCAAGAAGGATTGCAAATTGAGGCAAAACTCAATTAACAAATGTCTCACTTAACAACAGAAATGTTGGGCTCAATTGTGGTCGTAAGTCAAGGACTATCTGTATATGGTACAGCGTTTTATGATCCACTCTAAAGTCTTCCCAACTATTAACATCAGGCTATGCATATTATTTGGGTTCTCCTTTTCTACTTTTTGGAAGACAGGGATGACCTGCTGCAGTTATGTAATACAGTATTTCAATCATTTGAATATTACTCAGAGGCAATTTTTGTGCATTTAGACAGATAAATAAGAAAGTAAAGAAAATCCAGTAAGTTCTGGATTGTAGAACAGTACAATGCTGTTCACTTGACCCAAGAGATGTGAAGTTAACTCATTCAAGTTAAGTAGCTATTCCATGTCTAGGTTTCTATTAAGCACGAATTTGCTTCAACTAACTCTTCACAATTAGCCTGGCTAATTACATAAACTAGGTATTTTCCCTTTCTTTAAATCTATAGCAAGAAGCCTTTGGATTGTTCTTCATCATTCTCAGCTCATTCTGTATTTCAACTTTCCTGACCAGCTGTGCGATTTCAGACTGTGTGTACTCTTCCTCAGTGACCTTCATTTTGTGTATGTGTGTAGATACATACATGCCATATATATAGTACATGCACATGCCTTTGTTTCAGATTTTCACTATATTTGTGTAGTCATATTAGCATGATATCCTTTTCCCCCTGTTGGAATAAATTGTGGTTATGCTTTCAGGGAATAGAAATTTTATTATTAGAAATACTTCCCATTATTTGAATGAGAAATAACTTCCTTTCATGCTCCGGGTATTCTGTTTTAGGCAATGAAGAGTCTCCAAGAATTTCATTTAGGCAATGGCTTCAATTAAGTGACATTTTTGTTCTTTCCGTTTAAGATTCATTTTTTTCATGTTAATATCTTTCCCTTTTATTCTCAGAATAGAAGGAAGTCTCATGGCAAATGGAATGACCAACTTCTAATCACATTTTTTTCAACCCTTTTCAATTAACTCATGATGAAAGCACCGTGCTGTGGTGGTTCTCCTCCTTCCTCTCCGGCCGCTTGCAATTTGTGTTGGCGGGGGGGTAGAGATCGATCTTGAGGCCCCTAATATGTGGGGTGCCTCAGGGGTCAGTGCTCTCCCCCGTTGTTTAATATCTATATGAAGCCGCTGGGTGAGATCATCCGTGGCTTTGGGGTGAGTTTTCATCAGTACACTGATGATACGCAGCTGTACATCTCCACACCAAGCCACCTCAACGAAGCCGTCGAAGTGATGGGCCATTGCCTGGAGGCCATGCGGAGTTGGATGGGTCAAAACAGGCTCCAGCTCAATCCGGCCAAGACCGAGTGGCTGTGGTTTCCTGCGCCCAGATACAGCCAGCTTACTCTGTCACTGGCCGTGGGGGGCGAAACTTTGTCCCCCACAGAAGGGGTTCGCAACTTGGGTGTCCTCCTGGATGTACGGCTGTCATTGAAAGAACATATCGCAGCCGTCTCCAGGATGGCCTTCTATCAGGTCTGTAGGATTGTCCAGTTGCGGCCCTTTCTGGATCAGGGCGCTCTTCGCACAGTCAGTTCTGCCCTTGTGACCTCCCGTCTAGACTATGCCAATGCTCTCTACATGGGGCTCCCCTTGAAGAGCATCCAAAGGCTGAAGTTAATGCAGAATGCGGCCGCGCGGGTGATTACAGGAGCTCCTCGGAGCTCCCATATTACACCTTTTCTGCGCGAGCTGCACTGGCTTCCTGTGGCCTTTTGGGTGCGATTCAAGGTGTTGGCGCTTACTTTTAAAGCGCTCCATGGCTTGGGACCCAGGTACTTATGGGAACGCCTGTTGCCACTATCAGCCTCCAACTGACCGGTGCGTTCCCACAGGGCAGGCCTCCTCGGGGTTCCCCTGTCGAGACGGTGCCGGCTGACAGCCCCGAGGGTACGAGCCTTCTCTGTGGCTGCACCCTCCCTATGGAACAAATTGCCCCCGGAGTTTCGGACCATTGCGGACCTCCAGGCCTTCCGGCGTGCACTAAAAACCCATTTTTTTCCAGCTACCTGGTCTGGCCTAATACCTTAGGGGCTTTAAATTTTAAATTGTTGAATTTTAGATTTTTAAATTTCTTATTTTGGTATTCCAATCTTATTCGGCCAACTTATTTAATTAGTTTTAATTAATATTTTAACTTTTATTGATTTGTTTTAGAAGGCTGTACACCGCCCCAAGTCCTTCGGGAGAGGGGCGGTATAGAAATCCTGTCAATAAACAATAATAATAAACAATAAAGCACAGAACATTGTTCATTAACCTGTATTAGGCCTGAAACATTCACCAGTTGGATCTTTCCAATGCAATAATTTATGTTGATTACCAAAGACTGAATCAGTCCTTGCAAGTCACAATTTTAGGTCTTTGAAGAGACAAGAAACAATTCTCTTCACAACCTCATCATTTATAGTCTCAATGTCATAAAAACAGGCAGGAATATCTCAAAATGCCACAAATTCTTTTAAAACTGAAATGGATTTTATAACAAGCAATGAAAAAAAAAAAAAGGAGATGCCCATTGCAGGAGGTGGAGGTTAACTTGTGATCTATGGAGCAGGTTGTCACTCCTATTTAAACCATTTTTGAAGTCTGTTAAAGCTATGGTTACGTTAGGCATTTATTTACATCCTTTGAACATTTCCATCCAAAAATTGTTAAGCACAAGTGTGTCTTTTTAAAAACAATGTCAAAACACATTTGGTGACTTCAATACACTTCTCTAAGCTGTAAGGATGCATTTTAGTACACAGGTAATGGATCAGTTAAGATTAAGTAGTATACATACTTATATACTTCATATAATCTACTTTGAGGTGTCTGCTTAAAGTTAAAGTATCAGAATAAGTTCAGGAGATTGACTGTCTTAGACTATTTATAATAGCTATTATCTAGCAGTATTTATGAATACACATTTCAAGTATAGATTTTAAAAGATCTAATCAAAATAATAACCTTTTTTAGGCATTCAATGGCTTCGAAGGATGCAAATTGGTAGCTAAAATGCCATGCTTCAAAGGGCATAAAACTGCATAAACAGAGGTAGTGGCCTCTAATAATAAAGCATCATACTTATTCCTTATACCTGACAAAACAAATATTTGTGTTTTGGGGGGAGAGGAGGACCACAAAATAAATCCAGGTTATATAGTTCAGAAAGTCAGTATTACAACGTTTTCACACACAAACACACACACAAATACCTTGTTCAGTAAATTTATAAAAATCTCAAATCAAGAATGCAAAAGTTTCAATCACAGCAAGATTACAATCATAGCAATCATTATTAAAACAATGGCAACCATTAACAAATTCATCTTCAATACAACACCCTGAGCACTCTATGTACAATGTAATTTACAAAGTGCACCAATTGCCTGAGCAAGGGGTCTCATTTATGTAGATATCTATTTATTGAAACAAAGAAAGCGGGGTAAAATTCTCCTTCTCACATAGCTTTGCTTGAATGCCCTTGAAAGAAAGTCAATTAACCTTTTTTGCTTTAAATATATTCTCTCACAACCTCTTGCTTTTATTCAGCAGCTGGAAATTCTTATTCAATACCACAGAATAACTTGGGGCAGGAAGGAAGAAAGATAAAACACCGATCAGAGGAGAATATATTTTTCTGAGTTTTAAGTCTAGTAAAAGTATACTTTAAAAAAAACATCATGGAGCTAGAATACTATTATCAGATAGAGAGTGATGTTATTTGTGCTGCTTTCTTGCACTAGTTTCAGTGATGAAATTCAGTCTGGTCGCACCAGTTCTACTGAATCAGTAGCAGCCATGAAGTTTGGCCCCACCCTGACCTTTCCTGTCCTATATCCCCTTCTTTTTTTTTCATTTTTGCTCACATGAATTGCACATAACAGCTGTTTTGTGCACTTCTGCAGCCTTTCCAATTACACAGGTTGCTTCCGGTAAGGGAAAACTTCCTGTTTAGAAGCCACATGGTAGCATGGATGGCACATGCATGCGTGAAGCAAATGTGTGCACACCGAACCAATATCAAAATGCACATGCATCCAACTGGTAGCAAAGCCAGCTACATTTCATTACTGACTGGTTTGTTCACATTCTGCAGCTACCAGGGCTATTTCTGGCAAAGTGTCCCCTAAGAGAAATTTAGTTGTGATAGTTTCTTTGGGCATTAAATGGACCACAAGGAACCTTAGAGATACAGCCATTTGGATAGAATGATTGTACAACGAAACACAAGGCCCTTCCTATTGGAAATCTTAATTTAATGGGAGCCATTTTTAGCATGTGGGTACTTAGCATGTCCAGAACACCGAAACAATATCAAATACTTTCAGAACTTTAAGAAAAAGGTATTTATAGTTCATTTGTTTTGGAAAAAGTATGGTATGGGCTTAGCCCAAGTACTGTATGAATGCTAAAAGACATATTTGAAACCAATAGATTCAGATACACATGACCTACTTCTGCTTAAACTATATCTTGAATGTAGGGAAGCACAAGAAAGATACAAACAGAAGATATTTTTGTCTCTTAAACGCAGGGACTAATTTTATTCATAATAAAGCAGATGAAAGGACTGTAGGTGAAGTTCCCCATATCTGCCATTTGCCTAAAAGTCAAAGTAGACTCACAGATGTGAAGCAATGATGTGAAGGGGAGGGGTGTAGCATATCGCGCATGCGCTCTCGTTCACCTCGTCCCAGCCGGCGGGGCGAATCCCATTGGCTGTTGTGTCTGTCGCGTCAGCCAATGGGAAGCCCCGAATTCTGAAGCCGTGGCAATTATAAAAAGCCGCGGCTTGCCGCTTTCTCTCTCTCTTGCTTTCGGGATCTTCGATCTCCACTGGATCTTCTTTACTCCAACGGCCGGATAGATCCTCATGGTCTATCCGTGCCGGAAATAAAGCAGATAACTCTACCTCGCCTCGGCTTCGTCTCTTAACGGGTCTGGGTCAATCGGGGATATTACAAGATGGATGCATTTAGTACCATATTTCACTGAAAATAAAACAGAAAATAAGTCCTAATGCATCTTTTGGACCAAAAATTAATATAAGATCTGGGAAACATGGAAAAAGGAACCAGTCTTGTGAGTGGTTTAATTAAAGGCTTTGTATTCAAACTTCTCTCCTTCCTCATGATCCTGTTTATTTATGAAGTAAAGTGCTGGCAAATTGTTGTATGATGGATAATTGTGGCTGCTATGTCATGACAAAAAAAGTACTCCTGTATGTTCAGAATACTAGGAACAAGGTAAAAAGTTTAAACAAATGGCATTGTCCTAGCCAAATATAGCTGAATGGGTGAATGTTAAGACTGGATTAACTAACATGCCAACAAATCTGTTGGTGAACCAGGTCTTCAAAGAATTGATGCAGTATGGTATTATAGAATTCCTTTTAATTGTATAGAATTCCTTTTAATTGTAAGCTACCATATTTTTTGGTGTATAAGATGTACTTCCCCCCCCCAAAAAAAAAGTGGGTGAAAATGTCTGTGTGTCTTATACAGCGAATGTTGCAAGCCCCGCCCACCCACCGGCCCCCCATCTTTCGGCCTCTGCCTCCCGGAATACCGACAATCAGGTGTTCCAGGCTGCGGGGATTGCTACTGCCCACTGTAGCTGTTGTCAACCTTTGCCACTGCCACCTATCACCACCTCCACATGCTCCATGCATTCCATTTTCACATGCTCCATTTTCAGCCTCCGTGTATCCCATTTTCATGCACTCTATTTTCAGTCTCTGTGCATCCCAGTTTTGGCCCATTCCAGGCTTAAAATGGAGTGTGAAAAAATGGGATACACAAAGTCAAATTGCTAGGAGGCAGAGGCAGATTATTGCTACTTATTTTCCTCCTCTAAAGCTAATGTGCAGGTTATATTCCAGAGTGTCTTACACACTGAAAAATATGGTAATTAATTAGATATTCTGGAGAGACAGAGGTGGGGGGGGGGAGAGAAGTGCAAGAGAAGAGTGCTTGTGCTATCTTGCTTCTTGCTATTCCCAACTTCCACTCTGTGCTTTTCAGTGTTGGCCTGATAGTAACAGATTAAAATAAATAAATGGATTGAGTTGTCTGTTACTTGTACACTGTCAAGGCCTTGACAAGAATGTTGCACAAGTAAAGTTCTACTTCACAGAGGCAGAAGTTTATAATTAATGCCCCCTACCTTCGTACATAGGCAGCTGAGGGTCACAGTAAAGGCAGGCCCAGCACATGCAACACCATTCACTTCTTGCACACTTCCACACCATGCCACTAAAACACAGAGGCAAAAAACTCCACTGATTTTCCGTGAAAATTTATAGCTAAAAAATTGAACATTATTTTTATCTACTGTGCTCTCCCAAAAGGTCCATGTCAACTATATTAAGCTTAATAATGCGCAGTTAACTGCATCTTTAACTCCACTCTCAAAGTTGAAAAGGGAAGGGAGTTTATGTACAGCAATATTAAATCAAAACCAAAAATCAACATCTCTTTTCACGCTACATCTGTAATATTCTCTGCTCCAATCACCTTATCTTATACTCACTCCATTCTTTGTTATTTAAGCAGGAAACATGTGTGACAGAACCTTAGGATGAGAGAGAGTAATTGTCACCACATGTAGTTGCTGCTATATATTTTTCAAGAATTATACATTTTCTCCACATTGTGTCCACCCAGTGGCATGTTTTACCTGTGTTGGGTTATTTGCATATATTCATCAAGATGAGGACCATGGTTCTCATTCAACAAATCAGAAACATGTCTCTACTCTACTATGCAGTGCATAGACCATTCAACAACACCATGCACAAACACTACTGCTAATGTTTCTTACAGAATGAATGAGATTATCATTGTCTAGAAATACAATCCAGAGGTGAAATTCAGCCAGTTCGCACCGGTTCTATAGAACCGGTTATTAGAAGAAATCTCCTTTTGTTTTTTCCCCACTTTGCAGGGTTAATCCTGTAAATAAGGCAGTTGTTTCTAGCCTAATCTTTATTGCCTTGCTCACAGAAACTGCCTCTCCCCTTATTACATTGTAACTTGGTGAAGTTTAATTCTGTGCTTGGTGATGTTTAATCCTGTGGCCATGCCCACAGAACTGGTAGTAAACAAAATTGAATTTCACCACTGCTACAATCACTCTAGGATCTCTGCTTTCAAATTCTGATGAATAAGTGTGCCATGTAGCTTTTCTTTCATGTACCCTGAAAAGGTTCAATACACTTTCCTCCATGGACAAGGTTCATAAAAAAGCTTAACAACAGATAGGTTATTAACCTCTTTTTATTTGCTCTATTTGAAATATTCTGAATAGTATCACCTATAACCTTCAAGTATCCATACTTGTGGCTCACAGCAAAACTATGGATAAGTCAATTCATTTCTGATAAGAGCCATTCACCCTTCTGGCTCCTGGCTACAAAGTCATCCCAGCACAGAGAATGAATGTCTATTTGTCACTAAGATGATCAGAAATCAACTACCAACATTTCAGAAATAGATGGTCTTTTTGGTTATATTCTGTCTAGATTCTAATATTAATCTGTGACTATTAAAAAACATGTTAAAGAAAACTGCATTTAAAAATAATTTAAATCTGCATTTAAACACATATTTGAAGAGACACAATTAATCTTTTTGTTCAAAAATATATTTGGAGGGATACTTTCCCCAATATGATTGCTTAGTAGATTATGTATCTATCATCAAGTCAGTGTTGAGTCATAGCAATCATATAGATAGATTTCCCCGGCCTTATCTTAGAGGCCTTCCAATGTCCATCTATCACTGCTGTAATTCTATACACCTTGCTGCTTCCATTTTCTTCTTCTCTTTCCTTTTGTTTCCTCGTGTGATAAACTTGTAAAAAGAGCTAAATCTTATACTGTATGAAGTATATGTGTGAAGTATGATAATTTGAACCTAGTCATTTGCACTTTGAGTGAGAATTGTGGGTTGATTTATTCAATTATTCATTTGTTTGTTTTCTTATCTGTCCCTACTATTTTGAGGAGTCTTCTCCAACACTAGAATTCAAAATCCTCACTAATTCTCTTTATTCTGCTTTTTCAAAGGTCAACTTTTGCTTCCACAAAGTGTCACAGGAAAAACCATTTCTTGCATTATTATCGACATCCTAGCATCTGGGATATTCACTGCTACTCCACCAAGTGCTAGTATGTTCTTTCAATATACACATTTCTAAATTCAAAGGTTGTCAACTAAGCAGCACACAGCAATATCTGACAATATGTGATCAGCTACTGTCAACACTATGCCCAGATACTGTTCCTCTCAGTCAGGGAAATATGAACTCTTTTATAGGTACAGAAATTCCTCAAGCATGTTGCTAGGAATAAGCCTGGAAAACATAGTGTCAAATTCTTGACTTGAGTTATGCTGCCCTTATTAAACACAGAAGTTCCATAAAAATACTATTAAAGAGAATAAAGCACTTACAGCTTCCAAATTTTAATGGACAAGCATGGGCATCCATGGGAAAGTCTTCAAGTTGCATGGGGCATTCCGCAGATATGGTTAATCTAATAGGAAGAGAGACAGAATTCAAGTTTTTCCTCTGATTCAAAAATAAAAATCTTTGTTTCAAGTTAACAGTGTCAGGCTGGTTTGAATTTTTATTTTGATATTTAAATGACTTCTAGGCTACAGAAGCACTGGACATTTATTGATAACATTTTCTCACACTTAAAATTAACAGTTTTATTGCTGTAGCAAAACCATGATTCAGCAGATATCAATGAAATGGATTTTGAACTCAACAAACAAAAAATTCTGATGTATTTATACCAAGATAAAAGTAAATATTTCCCTGTGCAGTCATGTCCAACTCTAGGGTGCAGTCTCATCTCTGTTTCTTGGCCAAAAGTCAGTGCTATCTGAAAACATTTTCCATGGTCATGTGACCAGCATCTCCCCATCTAAATGGTACCCATTAATCTAGTCACATTTTCATAATTTTGAACTGCTAGGTGGGTAGGAACTGGGGCAAAGAATGGGGCCTCACCCATTGCATGGTGCTAGAGGCTTGAATCAGAGTTGCCAGCTTTCCAACTGATAAGTTCAATTCCTTTAAGCACTGAGCCGTTGTTTCCAATATTTATCATATTTTATATAATTTGCATAATAGCAGTACCATGGATGATATTCTCTCCAACTTCGTGGCTAATTGGGAATAATGGATAACTTCTCATCCCAAGTGATCTATTAAATTGAAGTTTCACTGTATTTTAATCTTTAGTGCTAACAACTTAAGCAGAAAAAGAAGGAACTATATTTTTAAATCTCAATAAATGCTTGGTAATCTTAACAGTAGTCCTGGCAATTTAACGTATCTATCTCACTTCAGAGCTAGGCCTGCATCAAATGGAATTCAAAGACCACAGAGATTCCTTCAAGACTTCCATATTACATCAAGCACAAGCAAGTAATCAAGTAATGTGACAAGGATTTTTATCATTGGAGGCCAGTATCAGGTAGATAATTGCTCCTTAAAGAAGATTTCAGAATGGTCAACTGCATTGGGTCACATTAATATGAAATTGCAATTTGTATTAATGCTGGATAATGATGGTGGAGAGACAATTGGCCATCCAACTTAGTCTTCTAAGGTCTCTGAGGTACATGCAAACTCTAGGGAATCTTCAAAAGGTATGACCAAATTATAGCTCTTTTGTGACAGAATTTATTAAACTTATAATTAGGAAGTGATCATATAAGTTGTATTTAATTTGGGTAAACATAAAGCGGTAAGTCTTAGGTTAAGTCAGGAGATGGAGCAGAGCAATCTTCTTCTTACTGGACAAGTAGTAGAAGAATATATGTTTAAAGGGCTTCTGGCATCTGATCCAGAACATTTCCTTTTCCAGCTGTAAATGCTCTTTTATGAATCCCAAGATCAGTTAGTTGCCTGAAGTGACTATTTGTTTCTGTCATTCCACAAAGCCAGTCCAAAATAATCTACATCCTATGACTAAACAGCAAATCTCTTCAGAACTGTTGGTGTGCATCAAGGTGTGTAGTATCCAAAATCAATCAATTTAGGTTAGCAGAAAATCTCTGAGAGGCTCCATTTCCTCTTTTCAGGATGCTTCAGTGACTTTTTGATTACATCAGAAGCCAGTTGCCTGACATGGATGCACCATTTAAAGCAACAGGGGGGATTATTATGCAGTAAATGAGTACTATTATACAGTAGTAATGTAAGAGTAATGTGAGAGTTATTATAATTCCTAAATCCCAGCCATGGTTTTGTAAACCAAATGTTAGCCCTCTAGTTAGTTGAGACAAGAAGTATCAATCATGAGTACTAACGCTACCTTTACTATAAGGTTACAGTAACAAAATCTTGCAAGTCTGCAAATACATCTCTTCCCCCTCATCTTTACTGTCCAAGAAATTAGGAACACTTCTTCTTAAGATGTTTTCCACGCCTCCCCCAATGCTTCTATGGTCTCAACTGCTGTTTGTCTGACCATTAGCAATAGCACTTAGACTTATATAGTGTTTTACAGTACTCCATGGTGCTTTATAGTACTCACTAAGCAGTTTACAGAATCAGTATAGTGCCCCCAACAATCTGGGTCCTCATTTTACCAATCTTGGAAGAATGAAAGGCTGAGTCAACTTGAGCCAGTCAAGATCAGAGGAATCAAACTCCTGGCAATGTGAACAGAGTTAACCTGCAATACTGCATTCTAACCTCTATGCCACCATGGCTCATACCTAGTCTGCGGCTTCTCCTCCTCCTCCTCTGTTTCTCAAGAACATTTTCACAGAGAATTATACCAACATTACTCACAGCAAGGAAAAACCTTCCTGAGTTTTCTGCTACAAATATCCTATGTTGCATGTACAGTTATAGTATGATGTGAAAATAAAATAGGCATTAAAAATCAGGTAGTTTTGCATTCCCTATTTGCACAGGATCTTTTTTCTCCAATTATCTATAAAAATACTGTTATATTTCACTCGGGAAGAATTTCAACTTTAAGAGTAAAGAAAAAATGAGCTTTTAAAAGTATGTTATTAGATTTTTCAATAGCATACCATACTTTTATCCATCCTTTGTATCTCTTTTGATTTCATGTTAGCCATTCATTATTGTGGTTCAATATGCAGTCCTTTGCCTGTATAGTGGGGACAATGTTAGGCAGTTATTTCTCTTTACATATGTATTTCTGGGAAGTAACTGTATTTTCTGGTGGCTGCCTTATATCACAGTCACTTTATATTAGTGGCTTTTGGGTATTTCTATTACCAGCAGAATCCTCCTATTCTGTGAACTGCCTCAAACTGTCAAGTCTGTCCCAACATAGACATTTAGGAAAGAAAGACCCTCGACTGCTTTTTTGGGACTTCTGGTGGTGATGTTGGGGCGGTGCAGAGCAAGAAGAGAGGGCTCCGAGCTTTTTGTCTCTGATTCTTTCAAATTGGGGTCCTTTCGAGGCGCGGTAGGTCTGGAGGGCCACATGAAAAAGAGGGGAAGTCCAGGGGATAATGAGGTGAAAGGCAATTACCTATTATAATGAAGGGATACTCCTATAACACAATTTGAACGTGTCTGTCATTCTAAGATGGCAGGCCAGAGGCCATTACTAGCCACCCATGAGAAATGGAAAATATAATTAACCAACCGTTATATACAATTGACTAAAGCTATTCCAGTTTTTCAATGGAGAAGAGTCCAAGGTTGAAGAGTCTTGTTATTTTTTTGTCGGTATGAAAAGGGAGCTCCAAACTGCCAAAAAGCGGTGAAGAAGAGACCGAGCAGAGTCTAAGGACTTTAAAGTAACAAAACCGAAGAATTGTGAAAAGGAAGACAATGAGGCTGGCAGCAGAATATAGAAAAGGACAAAGAATTTGGGAAAGAGTTTTGGGGAAGAGAATCGGGGTGGACTGAAGGAGCTGACAGCTGGATTTCTTTGAAATAAAAAGTGAGAAACAAATTGAAGGGAAAGAGTAGAAGCAGAGAGTGGAGGGGGCAAGGAGCGAGGAATGAGGTCAAATGTTGAAGAAAGCTGGAGAACATCAAGAGGACGTGCAGGATCATGAGAGGATTCCAGGAGTCTGAGTGGAAGCGAGGAGGTGTAGAGGGAGGCAGACGGCAGGAAGAAGCTGATGGTAATGGAAATTGAGGAGACGGAGATAGAAAGAACAGGAGCTCAAGAAACGGTGAGATCGGCGAGGGGTGGCATGAGAGGGGCTATTTTAATATGTTAGTCTAATTTTAAATTCTATAGTTTAATTTAACTTTTTAAATTAAAAGTTTAACTGTAATTTTTAAATTATCAGCTTATTTAATCATTTTAATTGGTTTTTTAGATTTTGCTTATGTGTTTACTTGCTGTACACCGCCCCGAGTCCCTAGGGAGAGGGGGCGATATATAAATTCAAATAAATAAATAAATAAATACGATGTGAGGTGAGGTGAGAGGTATGAGGCACAAGGCGGAGAGAACTGATGAAAAGATGGCAAGGCGGATGGCGGTGACAAGCAGATGACAGGTGGAAGATGGGTGAGGCAGCGATCGTAAGGTCAGGAGCTGAGAGGTGGCGAGAGATGGTGAACAACGGCGAGATGGACAGATTTCAATATCGGAAGATATTGTTCGGGAACATTGGTGAAAATTGGTGGTGGAGATGGCAGGAGACAGTGTGAGGTGTGAGGAGGGGAGAAGTGGGGAGAAGAAATGTCCAAGGAAGGAGAGAGAATTTGATTAGAGAGACTTTGAGACAGGTGGAAAGACAGAAGAAACAGAGAAATAGAGAACAGAAAGGGAAGAAAGGAGCGTAGAGAAAGAGAGAGAGAGGCAAAGAGCAAGAGCACATGGACTGTGATAGTTAGATTTTTATCTGCAGGATAAAATCGCTCGGATTTGGGACAGGCTGGACTCCGACTGGGCCCCTCTGGGCGAGGGCGATTCTTGGCGAGACCATCTGGGTTCGACCTTGTGATCCTGGAAGAAGTGGACAGGTTGCTAGGTAGCCTTAATGCCACCACATGTTTACTAGATCCATGCCCCTCATGGCTTGTGTTGGCCACCCAGGAGGTGACGCGAGGTTGGTTCCAGGGGGTTATTAATGCCTCCTTGAGAGAGGGGTTCTTGCCGGCCGCCTTGAAAGAGGCGGTGGTGAGACCTTTCCTCAAGAAGCCGTCCCTGGACCCAATGTTGCTGTCTAATTATTAGCTGGTCTCCAACCTTCGCTTTTTGGCAAACGTTGTTGAGACTGTGGGGGCACGCCAGCTCCCTCAGCACCTGGATGAAGCGATATATCTCGATCCTCTCCAATCGGGTTTCGGTTTTGGTCGCGTTGGTGGATGATCTCTGGATGAACCAAAGTGATGAACCGGTGCCTGGAGGCCGTGCGGAGTTTCAGGCCCGGGTACAGCAAAGAGACAGCTTTGGTTGCGTTGGTGGATGATCTCTGGAAGGCATGGGACAGGGGTTATTCTTCTGTCCTGGTCTTCTTAGATCTCTTGGTGGCTTTCGATACTGTTGACCACAGTATTTTGTTGCAGTGATTGGGGGGGTTAGGAGTGGGAGGCACCGTATTACAGTAGTTCTCCTCCTTCCTCTCTGACCGCTCGCAATTTGTGTTGGCAGGGGGGCAGAGGTCAGCCTCAAGGCCCTTAATATGTGGGGTGCCTCAGGGGTCGGTACTCTCCCCCCTGCTATTTAACATCTATGTAAAACCACTGGGTGAGATCATCCGTTGCTTTGGGATGGATTTCCATCAGTATGCTGATGATACTTAGCTATACATTTCCACTCCAGGCCACCCCAACGAAGCTGTCGAAGTGATGAACCGGTGCCTGGAGGCCATGCGGACTTGGATGGGTCAAAATAGGCTCCAGCTCAACCCGGCCAAGACTGAGTGGCTGTGGTTTCCTGCGCATAGATACAGCCAGCTTGTTACATCACTGGCCGTGGGGGGAGAGTTGTTGACCCCCACGGAAGAGGCTTGCAATCTGGGTGTCCTCCTGGCTGTACGGCTGTCGTTGGAAGATCAGATTGCAGCCGTCTCCAGGGGGGCTTTTTATCAGGTCTGAAGGATCTCCCAGTTGCAGCCCTTTCTGGATCGGGACGCTCTTTGCACAGTCACTTCCACCCTTGTTATCTCTCGCCTAGACTATGGCAACACTCTTTACACGGGGCTCCCCTTGAAGAGCATCCGGAGGCTGCAGTTGGTGTAAAAAGTTGGTGCGCCCCAGGGAGAGGGGCGGTATATAAATTTAATAAATAAAATAATAATAAAAAATGTGGCCACGCGAGTGATCCTAGGGGCTCCTCGGAGCTCCCACGTTACACCTCTCCTCCACGAGCTGCATTGGCTTCCTGTGGCCTTCCGGGTGCGATTCAAGGTGTTGGTTCTCACCTTTAAAGCGCTCCATGGCTTGGGACCCGGGTACTTACGGGACCTCCTGTTGCCACCGTCAGCCTCCCGCCGACTTGTGCATTCCTACAGGGTTGGCCTCCTTGGGGTTCCATTGTCAGGACAGTGCCGTCTGACAGCCCCAAGGGTTCGAGCCTTCTCTGTGGGGGCACCCTTCCTTTGGAACGAGCTTCCCCCGGAGATCTAGACCATCATGGACTTACGGACCTTCTGGCGCGCACTGAAAACCTTTCTGTTCCAACAAGCCGGTCTGGCCTAGTACTATCGGTTGGGGGATTTTAATTGGTTTTAATTGGTTTTTTAATTAGTTTTAAATCTGTAATTTTTAAATCGTTTAAAACTTTTTTAAATTTATAATCAGTTATTTGGCCATTCATTTAATTAATTTTAATTGTGTCTTAAATTGTTATATATTTATGTTTTTTAGTTGGCTGTACACCGCCCCAAGTTGGGAGGGGTGGTATAGAAATTTTGATAATAAATAGATAATAAATAAAAGGAAGATACTAGTGAAAAGAAGTTAGACTGGTTTTTAGGTAACTATCTAGAGAGATTCTAAACACTATACTATTTTTATCTGTATTATATTGTAAAAGGCAGGTTGACTTCTAGATATAAGAGCTAATTTTAAGGAGGGGGACAAAAAAAGGAAAGGGAAAAATTGGTATGGATTGTAAATGGTAACAGTGGGATAAGAATTGAATGTAAATGTAAGTGGTTATAGAAACTGTATAGGGAATAAAGTACTTGACAAGAGATAAAAGAAGTCGAAACTTGAAGTAAAGGGGTAAAGAAGAGGTTAAAGAAATAAAGGAAGGAGGAGAAAACATGACAAGCACGACCACAACAATGAAGTCAGTTAAGCAAATAAATCTAATCCCTCTCTAGCAATTCCATCACCAACAAGTAAAACAATTGAAGGGATGTTGGGTGTAGAAAAGCAAAGTGTAGTGTTGGGTATGCAGATGATGCAGTCAACTCTGTTGGCTATCCAAGAAACTATATTAAAAATGCAGCAAGCATTAACAACAAACCACATAGAATTGAAGGAGGACATAAACAAATTGGACAATAAAACTGAAAGCATACAGCAAGCAATAGAAAGAGATCAGGAAAGAATAAAATCTGTAGAAGAAAGAATAGAAAGGGTCAAGAAAAAGATAGAAATGGTTGATAGAAGAGTGACAGCAATGTCAAAAGATTTAGAAGACGCCATCATTCACCTTGCGATGGACCGAACAGCCTTCTATTTAAGATTTCAAAATATTATAGAAGAGAAAGATGAAGATCTGAGCAACTTAATGATGGAGGAAAATAAAAGTAGACAGCCTGGAGAAGGCAGAAAAACTACAAAACCAAATAGGAGGAGGAAGAGAGGAAAACAGCAGCAAAGAGGAGATTGAAACCAGAAGCTCAGAAGATATACAACAGGAATCAGAACAAAGAGATGGAAAGAATGGAAAGAAGGAACATAAACGACAAGAAGAAAATGGAGCAGGCCCAAAAACCAGATCACAGAGGAATGCAGAAATTGGCAGACAATAGCAACCAACATACAGATAGAAGAATTGAAGAAGGGATCGAACTATTATCAATAAATATTAATAGATTAAACTTTCCTGCAAAAAGAAATTGGGTTTTGGCAAAATTGGCAAAGCAGAAAGTACATATAAAAGAACAATATAGAAAATGTTTAGAGGCCCCCAAATTAGTAAATCTATATACAGCCCTAGCAGAGAATAAAAAAAGGAATAGCAGTGTATGTGAGGGAGGGCTTCCAGATAGAAGTTAAATATAGTGACCCAGAGGGAAGAAGTTTGATATTAGAGATTCAATTCAGAAGGAAGCCCCTTTTACTGGTGACTATTTACAGGTGAAACTCAAAAAATTAGAATATAGTTGAAAAGTTCATTTATTTCAGTAATGTAACTTAAAAGGTGAAGCTAATATATGAGATAGACTCATCACATGCAAAGCAAGATAGTTCAAGCCATGATTTGTCATAATTGAGATGATTATGTTGTAGAGGAATCAGAAGGGGACATTAAGGCAAAGCTCGCTCTAGCCAAACACAAATTAAAACTGATAGAACAAGAAGAAAGAGCAAGAGAACTGAAAATAGCGAAACAAATTTTTTTTTGAACATGCTGATAAACCGAGTAGGTAATTAGTATATAAACTAAAACTGGAAAGAGAGAAAAAATTTATACAAGTACTACAAGACGAAATGGAAAGGAATATCATAGAATGGAAGAAAAAAAAATTAAAACTTTTTATGAAGATTTATACAAAGAAGAAAATTTGCATGAGGATGAGATAAAAAGATATTTAAAAGAGTACCCCATGAAGGAAATTGAAGAAAGACACAGAGACATTCTAAATAAAGAGATAACGGTTTAGAGTTAAAAAGGGTGGTGCAAAAACAAAAAAAATGGGAAAACTCCAGGTCCAGATGGCCTGCCAGGGGAACTATATAAAATGCTTTATGATGATTTTGAAATAACTTTATTACCGTTATATAATGATGTATTGGAGGGAGCACAAATTCCGGACTCCTGGACAGAAGCTTACATTTCCATCATTCCAAAAGAGGACACAAACAACCAACAGATAAAGAATTATAGGTCAATCTCACTACTAAATATTGATTACAATATTTTTGCAACTATATGGCAGAAAGATTAAAATTGGTACTAAATGAAATTATACGTTCAGATCAAAATGGTTTTCTGCCCAAAAGACTAATTAGGTACAGTACAAGAATGGTGATGAATGTATTAGAATACCACGAAGCACATCCAGAGAAACAGGTGGCTTTAATTTTTCTAGATGCCCAGAAAGCCTTCCACAATGTGAGTTGGCAGTTCATGTTCCATCAGATGAGGAATATGTGTTTTGGAGAGAAATTTGTAAAAATGATCCAAATAATATACAAGAAACAAAAAGCTAGAGTAATATTACACAGGGATATGACAGAAGAATTCAAAATTAAGAAAGGGGTGAGACAAGGCTGTCCGATGTCTCCACTGGTCTTCATACTGACAATAGAAGTTCTTGCCCAGATCAGGCGAAATAAAGAGATTAAAGGATTTAATTAAGGAAAAAGAATATAAGACTCAGGCCTTTGCAGATGATTTAGTATTTTTTGTAGAGGAACCAAGAGCTTCGCCCCCTCCCTTGCATTTTATGGCAGGGAAGTGAAGAAGCTGAAGATGGCAAGCCTGACACAAACTTTCATTCTCCTTCATAGCATTCTATGCACATTTCTTTTAAAATGTGTGTGATTTCAGCAGCATTCTGTGTTTTATTGTCTCCAATCTTGCTTCTTCACCTGACTACTTAGAGCCGCATAACAAATGTCTACATTTGGTCTCTTTTTTGCATAAAATGATTTTAATAGTTGACAATGAGATTGATCTGTCTCTAAGGTATCATGTGCTGATTTCCCTACTCACGAATTATACATTAGAGGGCACTATGGTCTTTATTTCATTTTTTCCCTCTGTTCCTTGCCAGTAATAGTATAGGTCCGTGATGGCGAACCTATGACACAGGTGCCACAGGTGGCATGCAGAGCCATCTTGCTGGGCATACAAGCTGTCAGCCAATTTATCTCCAGCTGAACATGCACATGTGATCGTGCATGCACGCATGCGCGATTGCAGAGACCCAACTGGTCTTCGGGCATCCGCTGTGCATGCACATGCGATTGCAGCAGGAAATCCAGCTGGTCTTCGGAGCTCTCCTGTGCATGCACACGCAATTGCTCATGTGTGCGTGAGTACCTGTGCGCAGCACACGTGCATTGCACGTGTAAAAGATGCATGCATGCACAGATGGTGCGGTTTCACATGCATCGCACATGAAGGAGCTGCATGCAAGTGTGGATGGCACGCAGAAAGCACCTACTTTTCAGCACTTGGTAAGTAAAAGGTATATACACTGGTATATATTATGGGATCCTTTTCTCCTTCGTATTCTGGAATTAAGAGAGAGGATTCCAGGTAAAGGGATCACCCTGGAACCAAACAGTAACACCATAGCAGGAAATTGGGCCAGAGTTTGTAAACTCAGACAACCTATGGACTCAGTCTGCTGTTCTATAAATGTCACTGTTTGGCATTTAAGGTTGACATTGGAAAACACTTTTTTTTTTTTTTTGCTTTTCTGCTTCCAGCCTTTAGTGGCTTCTGCTCTATCAACTCTGGTGAGCTCTTTGTGGATTTTCTCCAGCATTTAATGCCTGAACTCTGCAGAGCTTAATTGTGGATGAACAGGAACATATCAACACTCTGAATTCATGGTTGTCAGCAGATTCCTTCACTGGTTGGAAGGAGGTGGGATCTTTTACTATTGCCATTATACAAGGCTTTATTTATTATGGAATATCCACCCAAATTCCATGAATAACAATAGGCTCCAAAGATTATTTTTTTTTTAGAAATTATGTAGGTAAGCCACAGGAGTTATGGCCAAAAGAACAAAAACATTGTTACTTTCTTACTGACTTCTGAAACTCCCTACTGTCCTGCTCCCATTATCCTGTCCCTTTCCCTGCCTTTACTTTGACTTGAATGATAAGCCCTAATTTCTGCCTTCTGCTCAACACTAAAGGGTCCAGGAAATCAGTCTGTCTCTGCAGTTCTGCCTTCTGAATCCAACTTAATACAAATGGATGCATTTTTATTTACTCCTTTCTTTGATCTTCATTTCATTTAAAATAGAATTCAATACAAGCACTAGTAATAAAAGTCCAGGTACTATCAATATTTGCCTTCAAGATTTTGTTGGATTGTAACTCCCATATATCCTAATTTCCAAAAATGCTATAGCTTCAGGGAGTTAATTTAAAAACACCTGGTGAGACAGATGTTCTTCATTCCTGTGGTTGTCAATACAAAAATGCCTCTAGTACTGTAAGAGGTCAATTTCTGAGGAGCTTATATTACTATTTAAGTTCTGCTATAACTTGTATATATAGGTCAGGCAACATTTTATTATCAATAGTGAATAATAATGGATGTCTACAAGTGGTCACTAATATGGGGTAGAACATTTTTACACTGCTATCATTTTCCATGGGAAAATCAATATCAAAAAATTTCACAGGCTTATAAAATTAGTTATTGACCTGTAGTTCCCAAAATAAATATATCCACCTAACCTGCAAGCTGTCCCCAAAAAGAATTCAGAACTTTCTCAGGCCTGATGGAGAACCATATGATTTTAATGAACCGTAACAATTTGGATATTATTATGAACCTATATATAAATATACATTTATTTATTTTCGTACATTTCTATACCGCCCCCTCCCTAGGGACTTGGGGTGGTGCACAGCTATTTAAAAAGGTACAGTACATAAAAAGCATTGAGCATTTATTTCCCCAAACACATGATGGATCATGAAATCTATGGAGTACACCTTCGTTTTCCTTTGGCCTCTTATGGAAGAAAATGGCTGCTAATCTCTGCCAGAATTGTATACATGGTGTGTGTGTGTGTG
>JAEANM010003451.1:0-22376 GCA_017656035.1 Myanophis thanlyinensis
GCCATGCTGGCTCAGGAATTCTGGGAGTTGAAGTCCACGAGTCATGAAGGAGCCATAATTGCCCACCCCTGATATAGAGATATATAGAGATAAGATACTATATAGCAGGGTTCCCCAACCTTTTGGACCTCAGGGACCACTAAATTCATCATTTTAAATCCTGAGGACCACTAATGTGATTTCCCTTATGACCGGCAGGGTGGGTGTGACTAGGCAATGTGACTAGGTGGGTGTGGCCAACTCAATGTCACTCACATTGTCTCACCGGCTTCTACTCCCCTCCCAACCACTCTCTGCCTCCCTGCCCTGGCTCCATAGGGCCCCAACAGGAAGCAGTTGTTGGAGCTAAGCAGCCACCATGAGAAAGAGTTGCCAAAACAGCTGGCTCAGTTCAAATTGGATCTGACTGAGAAGGAGGCTCAGAAGAAGTATCTCACTGAGGACTATGAGCATAGGATTTCCAAACAGAGGGAAGACCTATAGAAGTACAAGGCCATTTGGGCTCCAGCATGCTCTTCTGCTCCTGGGCAGTGGGAGTTTCGCATGCTGCTCGCTGAGGTGCCTGGAGGGAGGGGTTGAAGCTATTAAACAGGCGGCCAAGCTAAGTGCCTGAGAATCCTTGAGGACCCCTGATTTAGTGCAATATAAAAAATGCAAATAATTTTTCTGCGGACCACCAAAATTTTCTCACGGACCACCAGTGGTCCACGCTGCTATATAGAGATAAGGTATGGAGTTGATAGAAAGTCAATAGAAGATCTGCTAGATAGTAATTGAAATTCCTATGGAGTTAATGTAAGGTATGGAGTTGATCCTGAGCCAGTAGAGTGTCTATTATTCTAGGTCCTGGCATTTTGCTGGCATTTTGCTCTTTTTACTGGAGCACTTCAATAAAAGGACAACAATCCTGCACCTTGTGTCTGGTAGTTTTCATTGGCTTTGATGCCAGGCTCAGACCCAAATTTGGGGACAATAGTTGTAAATCAAGAACTACCTGCTTGCAGTGATTGTAAGTCAAAAACTTCCTGTAAGGAAATCCTTTGCTCTCTTCTGTTGTTGAATAAACCAATTCTTATTCTACATCTTTTCAATGGTCGACTCACCAATTCACACTCCACGAAAATTTGGTTCATGCCAAGCAACCTAGTTTCTTTTTTCTTTTCTTGTAAGCTGAGGCTTCAAGGCATCCCTACTGCCTAAAAAGGCATGCTTGCCTGGGCCAGGCTGGAAAATGTAGCTGAAGATAAACACATGTCAATGGAACAGAAACTCTGTTTTTCCCGCTTGGGATGAATCTCAACAGCCACTGCCAAGGGCTGTAGGGAAAGTTTGCCAAGAGTCCTTCAGATTGTATATTTGATTCTTCATGGGGATGGAATAAGACTGCAAGGCCAGGTGGAGAAGAGAGATTGGCCATTGGAAGACTGGAAGTAGGGAAGATGTTTAAACTAAGATGAGAAACTAGATTGGTCAGAAAATAAGACAGGTCTGGATGATGTGCTACAGGCAGAGGAGGGCACAAGCTGAAGTATTTTTATTTATTTATTATTTATTAAATTTATATACCGTCCCCTCTCCCTAGGGACTTGGGGCGGTGTACAGCAAGTAAAAACACATAGACAAAATCTAAAAACCAGTTAAAATAATTAAATGAGCTGATAGTTTAAAATACAATTAAAAGTTAAAAAGTTAAATTAAATTATAAAAAATTTAAAATTAGACTAACATATTAAAATAGCCCTGAGGTGTCAGGCCAGGCTGGCTAGCTGGAAGAGATGTAGCTATATAAGCAATCACAGATGGGAATATTTGTTTTCCATTTTTGCACTAATTTCACACAATACATTATTCTGTAGTTAACTCAGCTATGAATGATTGAACTAGCCCAATGGACTCGATTTGCAAAACATATTGAACCATACACTGAGCAGACTGGCTGACTTTGCCCAATAAATTGAGTACTTTTCCCATTTCTACCTAACCTTGGAAAAATTATTTGTCCCCAATGACATTGTCTTTAGCTTGTTCTGACCCACAGGTCACATAGCTTGTCACCTTCAGCTGTTCCATTGTTCAAGACGCTTTCCTTCCCCCATCCCCCAAGTCAAGAGCCACATGATAGCCATAGAAGCTGTTCTACTTTTCACACATCATATCAGAGGTGACGTCAGATTACTAGTAAGGGATGGGATCAGAAGGACACCTGTTTTGGTTGAGACGCAAACAGTACAATAATATTTGTATAGTCCTCAATAAACAACCACAATTCAGATCAGATGTTGCTAAGAAATAAAGTTCTTAAGTGAGTTGTGCCCAATTTTACAACTTTTTTTGCCAAGGTTGTTAAACAGATCACTGTAGTTAAGTAAGTTGTTAAGCGGATCAGCTTCTTCATTGATTTTGCTTCTCAGAAAGCAGCTAAGAAGATTACAAATGGAAATCACATGACTTGGGACACAGAAATCTTTGTAAATACATGCTGATTGCCAAGGACCCAAATTTTGATCAGTTGATCGTGGGGATGCTACAATGGTTGTTAAGTGCGAGTATCAGTTGTAACTGTTTTCAATATTGTTGTAACTTTAAAAAGGTCTCTAAACAAATGGTTGTTAACCAAGGACTATCTGTACAGTTAGAAATCTTGTGGAATTAGCAGATGTTACTCAGATAGCTTTGGAACATCATTATATTTTTAGACAATACTACTATCAGAGAAAGGAAAGTGGAATGCAATGGACAGAACAAGTTCTAAAATCTGAAATTTCTGTAAGGACCACATTGCAATCTTATGTGGCTGCAGAATAAAACTGTGTGATGTGTCAGGTTTCCTCTCTTTAAGCTTGGGTGAAGCTTCCCATTGTACTTGGTATGGCTTGTAAGCAAGCATTCCTATGGAGTTCTTGGTGCTCTCAGAGCTTGGTTGTCTACTTGCAGATGTTTCATTACCCAATGTTGGGAGAAATATCCATCTGGTTTGGTTCCAAGTGGGGAGAAAGACACTGGAAACATGGAGGCTGTTTGGAAAGATGGTTTATTGATGGGCAGGACCACATGGGTTTGAGGTCCTGGGCAGCTGACCAGGGAGCTGGAGTTGAGAGAGAGGGTGGTATTTATACCCTTTCTTGGGCCTTGTCCTTGAGCTTACTGTTTCTGTGCAAAAATATATATATTCTATTGGTTGTCAGATTCCTAGGAGGCTATACAGGGGTAATAGCTAACTTTGTAGGCTGTCTGAGCCTCAAGCTTGGTTGAAGCTTGCTGATGCAATGAAGGGGCTTGTTGAGCAATTCCTATTGTGACTGAATACTTTGCCCTGAAGGATAATCCCATCATCCTGGAGTTGAAGGTCTTTTGTTTTATAGATAGGCTGGTCCAGTTTTTCTTAACAAGCACTAAAATATCTGCTGGGGACAGGAAGCTGGGTTTCTGTTTCCTTTAAGATTTTTAGTTCTTTTTTAGGGAAAACGTTTTATCCTGCTTTTAATATTTCTCAAAATATTTCATTCTTTTAGGAGGGAGGTGGGTGCTAACTTTTTACACCAATTAGGTAACATCATCAGTGCAAGTGAATATGGAGTTCACTGCCTGTTTATATTCAGTAACTTGCCCACAAATATTGATGGAGATGTGGTTTCTCCTTGGAGGCTCCTTGATTAAAATATTATTTTCTGTTTGATTATTTATCTGATGTTGATCCGAACTCTGCTTATTTGAATGTTGGCTCCTGGAGGGAATCCTTTTTATCTATGAACACTGAAGTCATATTAAACAGTCAATTTCCTCTGACTTAAACTCAATGCATTTTCATTTCCCAAGAAAAATACATTTTATTCTTCTCACGCTTAGTACAAGATTTCAAAATTTTCTTTCTTTGGAAACTAACCCCCAAAGTACCATCCACCTTATAGAGGTGCAAAATAAAAAACAAAACCTGAATACTCC
Source organism: Myanophis thanlyinensis (assembly GCA_017656035.1). Lineage (NCBI taxonomy): Eukaryota > Metazoa > Chordata > Lepidosauria > Squamata > Homalopsidae > Myanophis > Myanophis thanlyinensis. Next base: position 3,943 of record JAEANM010003451.1, read on the forward strand.
TCTTATCCTACAACTCTGGTGTTTTTCAAATTGTAGAAAATCTAAACATGCTTAGCTTCTCGAGATCAGCAAAAATTCTATAACCTCCAACTTTTTGCTGTCACACAGCCGTTCTCTGTATTTTTGCAGGCCAAATCAGAGTTCAGTCATCATATCTCAAATTCCATCTCTGTCATTTTTAGTAATAGCTGAAAAGATTGTTATCTGAACCAAGGGGTGCAATCCATTCAGCTTGGTGTTTATCTGAACTGAATGCTAGGATTTGGCAGAATGAACTACAGACTGGCTTGAGAAGATGATGTTAGTCTGACCTCTTCTGGAAAAAAGTGTTACTACAGAGATCAACAGGAAAAGGGGAACTAGAAAATCAGAGAATATTCTCAGGACAATTGGGTTAACACAGGGATTTACATGCTATGTAACATACTGTGCTCCCAAAAGTAAACTGTATAATGGCTTAATCTTCTGGATTGATTCATATGGTATGATGTTTGAGTTTCCAATGATATGCCGAACCTTAAACTACTCACCTTTTTTTGCCCAGCCCACCATACTGTGTGAACCAAGCTGTGGTTTGGGTTGTTCATTTTCATTAAATATTACAATTTATAAAATTTGCTTTAGCACTGAGCTCAAAGATGGACATTATTTGATGGTTTGGGGTCAAAGTTAAGTCTTCCAACTTTCCAGAAGGTTCAAGGGGGCATTGGCCAGTTTTTTAAAATCAGAGTAAGAATAAGACCAAAAGACCTTACAAGTCTGCTGCCCTCCCACCAGATGTGAAATTCAGCAGGTTCTAACAAGTTTGCTAGAACCGGTAGTAAATTTTCTAAGCAGTTCAGAGAACCTGTTGTTAGAAATCTCCTTTTGTTTTTTTCTACTTTACAGGGTTAATCCTGTAAGGAAGGCAGGAAAAAAACATTATGTTGTTATTTCTAGCCTAATCTTTATTGCTCTGCTTACAGAAACTGCCCCCCCCAGTCACATGACCCTCCCAGCCATACCCACTGGTAGTAAAAAAAATTGAATTCCACCATTGCCTCCCACCCATTGTTTAAAAAAATTCCCCCAAAAATGTTTCATTTAAAATCTCTTGCTCCATATCTGCATCTTAATTTTGCAAAGAGGCTATTGAAGTATTTAAAAATGTAAACAGGGCAATATTTTATTGCTAAACAGGATGCATGCATAAAGTCTCTGTAATTGTCCTCTAAATTTCTAAATGCCTCTTAACTTCCAGCATTAAAAAATCTTAGCCTCACACACTAAGTGATGTCACCAAATGTGCCCCATGCCCCCTAGCATAAAAACACAAGCCTCAGACTTATCCGTATTCCCATTGTAATTTGTATGCTAGCAGGTTGTGGGGAGTCAGCTAATTGTGGTACCTTTATAGCTCAGCACACAGTAGCAGAAATGTCCTTATTCAGGTGAACAACAGAGGAAAATCACAAAAGATACCACATTGACATGATATCACACAAAAGGGGCGGAAGTTGAATCCATGCAATGGTGCTTCTATCATTTTGAAGAAAGGAATCTTGTCAATGTTGAAATGTGGTGTGTTTATGCCAAGCAAAAGGTGAACTGCTGCATTTGCAAAGCCACCTTAATGTTTGGGAAGAAAGCATAAGAAGAGATAGACAAGCAATATTGTCAGATTCATAGCCTCCAGAAACTCATTTCTAATTCAGAAAATTTGAAATAATGCTTCAAAAAACCAGAGTGTTCTTCTCACAATCCAGTAGTATCTGTTCCTTACTGCAAATGCAGGCACACACAAAATACACCAAGAAGAGATTTGGCACCTTCCCTAGTATGATCAAGTTCATAGACATATTCACTAGTTAATGAACTGACACATTTTTGGAGGTTGCACAATTATAAACTGATTATATGATCTTGGTCATATAATGTTATACCACAAAGTAAAACTGCCAAACAAATGAAATGCCCCAAGGTAACAATAAACGTTAGTATAAATGTTTGACCCAATTATGGCTGTTGTACAAACAAAGCTAGTTGTATACTCTGAACTGTTGGCAATTATTTTTAAAAAGGCCAAAATAGTTGGCAATTTTGAAGAAACAAGCATCTGTGGGTTATTTGTCAAAATATCAATTTAGGATTAATTTATTTATAATCTTATTCTTCTAACTTAACACACACACACCCCAAAAAAACCCATGTGGCTTAAATATCTACACTAAGTAAAGTATGCGTTTTCCCACCTCTTTTGTGAATCTAGCGCTCTCCATATATCTAGAATTGCTGAATGAGTGCGTATAGCTGTAAATCAAAATACAGTTACGGTCGGTGATGGAATCCATTTTGCTCCTGGTTTGGTACATATATGCTTTGCATGCCCACGCACAATTTGCATGTGCATGTGCAGTATGTGTACGTGGAGCTTCTAAACTGCTTGTTTTATGCTTACTGGAGGCAGCCTGGGTGATTGGGGAGGCTGTGAAGGCATGCAGAACAGCTGTTCTGTGTGATTGAGGTGAGTAAAAAAGAAAACAAATGAAGGGGATATAGGACAGGAAATAGCAGGGGCAGGTGGATGAGGCCAAACATCATCACCGCTACCAGATCAGCCAAACTGGTGTGACCATGCTGCATTTCACCACTGTTTACAGTAATACAAGAGGAGTATCTGATGGCATTTGCAGGCCGGTCAAAGAAGCTGTTAAAAGCAAGAACAAAATGGCTGTTTTTCTCACATACTGTAGTGGTACCAAATTCAAACACATTGTCAACCATGAAATCTCTCTGGTTGACTTTAGACCAGGGACCTCCCCCTCAAACTTCTTTGTGGAGTTATTATTGTAGCAAAAGATTGGAAAGTTGTGGAACACCATCTTCAATTCCAGTATGACAGGCAGAATTTATTTATTATTTTTATCCCACCTTTATTATTTTTTATAAATAATTCAAGATGGCAAATATACCTTACTTCTTTACAAGAACCCTATAGGGTGGGTTGGGCTGATAATGGGCGACTGGATCCAAAAATCACCCAGCCAGCTTCCATGCCTAAAGTGGAATTAGAATTAAGTTTCTTGGTTTCTAGCCTAATGCCTTAACTGCTAGTTCAAACTGGCTCTATATTTTTATTCTGTAAAATATAAATGCTGTATATTTCTGTTCTATATTCTTCTATCTAACAGAATAGAAATGGATGAATGAAAAGTAAGAACCGGTATTGAAGAGAATATTTTCCAAAACATTACCTGTATGGAAAGAAGACATGGAGAGGACTGTGGAAATAAGGTGGTGATACATTTTCTAGAAGAAGTTTGCAAAATGTTCTTCCTTTTCAATCAAGAGTCTGAGGCTGATGGCTGAATCCCTTTGCTTCTTGTCAGTAGGCAACACATTTTAATCCCCAAATCCCAACATTATTAATTCAATTTTATTTCCTTTCAACAAAATGTTCATGTAAGGTTTCCTGTTTTTCAGAAAACTCTGTATCCTACTTTATCTGTTCAAACTTTTCTGTTTCTGAGTCTTTTCTGCAAATTCTGTTAGTTCAATCTTTCACTTTAGGGATTTCATTTCTTTTCTATTTTTTAATCTGCCGGTACACGCAATAATTTTGTTACCTTATACAATATTCATTTCTTATATTTCTTTTCTAATTCCTTCTCCATAAGGAACAATTCTGGTTTCATCATGGTGTTAGAAAATAACTTTTGCATCATTATATAAATTTACATTTAACATTTCTTTACTTTTCTTCACAAATCCACTATGCATGTTAAAAAGTCCCTTCTTCCTTGTCACACTTCCAACAATGTTTTGATGTTCCTTTTTACAATTTAGATCATTACCACTAGTACATCAGTTTGTAAAACTTCTCTTAAATAATAACATAATTTAGCACCAATTTCCTGTATTTTCCCCATATGCTCATATTTATATTGTGACCAAACAGTTTGCAACCCATTTCATCATACAGTGTGTTTTTCAAATTTGAAACTTTAAGATGTTCTTAAAGTTCTTACAACTTTGCCGAATTACAATCCCAAGGCAGTCATGGGTCCTGGATTTTGGATACTTTCTGTAAGTTTGCCTATTCGAGGTATAGGTAAGCCAGATTCACTTAACAACCATGTTACTAATTTAACAACTGCAATGATTCACTTAACAACTGTGGCAACATAGGTCTTAAAATGGAGCAAAACTTACTTAGCAACAGAAATTTTGGGCTCAATTGTGATTGTAAGTTAAGAGCTCTCTGTACATTGGTTCAAAAATTGTTGCAATAGACTCAGTTTCAGATTTTATTTATCACATACACAATCATACATGGTACAATATGTAGTGAAATGCTTTATGCAACCGCTGGTGATTACAGAATTAGATTTAAAAATGTATAATTTGAAATTTAGGAAAATTTACACTTTAAAAATTAAATTATGTTAATATTTACAATTTAAAATTTAGAGAGCAAGGGAGTTGGGATGTCTGTTGTCCCCACAGCTACTCACAGCAGTCCTTGCTGTTTCTTGAGGTTGTTTCTCAAGGCCGCTGCCTCAGTGTCACTGTGGATCTGTTCCTGGTGTTGCTACCTCCAGCGGACCTTGTTGGTCCCTTGTAGCCTCCGCCTCGGCACCTCAGCAGTCTCTAGGAGCCTTTGCCTCTATATGTCCTAAGTGACGGTGCTGCCGCTGCTGCCTTGGAACATCTCAGCAATCCCTCGTAGCCTTCGCCTCGGCGGTCTCTGAGCCTTCAGAGCCTTCGCCTCAGCACTCCCTCAAGGCCTCAACTTCAGCGTCGCTGTCCTGGCCTGCCCTGGCAGAGCCCAGTGGTCTCCTGTGCCTGTCATTCTGGCACCATCTTCTCAGGCCTAGTCCCCTGTTCTTCTCCCGAACTGGCCAGATGGCTCCAGACCGGAGCTGCTCAAGTTTGCTTAGTTGCTTAGGTTATGCCCAGATTAAATCAAATCAAATTAAGCCAAAAACAAAAAGAGGATCGAAGCGGTCGCGACGGCTGCCTGCCTCACTGGGCCATCTTGAACTATCAATATCCAAGACAAGATAGGCAGCAAATAAACTTAACAAACAAACATTTGTCCAGTTGAAGGTTTAAAGGGGTTTTAGTAGCTTATAAATAAGTAATAACAGCTTCACTATTTCACTCACAGGCTGAACGAAATTAAGGCAGACTGGGAGGAAAATTATATTTTCAGGCCATAATGAAACCATGCTCAACTGCAAATGGGAGCAAGTCATCTTTTCTTAAAACTAGCATGGGCTCATTCTCTCAGCACTGAATTTAATTCCCATATTTTGGGTTGTGCCAGGGCAAGCTGACCTACATCCCTTTGCTGCCTCACATGGAATAGTAATTGAGCAATAAATTTCAAAGAAGGTGCTTTGGATCAAGCCTACTAGGCAATGTGGACATCCAAATTCCACAAGTATTTCACCTCACTAGCAGAAAACAGCACAATAGATTTTATTTCACTCTTATAACTCTTGAAATCAAAGTCCTACCGATTGCTAAAGATAGGATAAAGCCAGCTCATTGGTAGATAATTTAGCCATGATTTACTTAGCAGGTTTTTTTTTTTTGGTGTTGCACAACACACAAAATGATGACACCACACAGGCCACATTTACATATGTGACTAAAACACACCAAAAAGGTGCCAGAAAGTCCTAAGCCCTAAGTCCCTTAAGGAAGCTAGGGTTCATCGGATATGATGGAAGAGCTTCAAATGCTTCAAAGTAACTTGCATATGGATAGGACAGAATGACCCATCTCCTTTCCTTTAAATAGCAACATCACTTGAGCACATTCAGGAAACAAAAACACTGACTGTCTGTGGAGATTTTCGTCTTCAAAACGTCTTGCAATATCTTTCAAAAAAAAAACAACAACAACCCAGAAAGTCCAATTGCCTCTTGGAGAAAAAAAAGCACCTTTTGAGTTAGACACACTGAGATTGGAAAGATGCAAGGCAATTCCTGTGTCTAAGATCCCGAATCAAAAATACTGGTAAAATACTTCACACAGAACCGGGGGGGGGGGGGTCCCCTACCCCCCTTCCCCTTTTCCCACAATCCTGGGAAGGCACATGGTTTTTAACAGTGCATTTCGTGTAATTTTAGCATGACTACCAAAAAAGGGGCGGCGGTAGGTTACTGATGCACGTCGGGGTGGAAGCAGAGAGAGGTGTCCTTCTGTAGTTGGCCGATGCGAAGAGGGGAACAGGGAAGACCCCAGAAAAAGCCCGCCCCGCTGGCCTCGCCTTCGAGGCGCTGCGGGAAAACGTGGGAAGCAGGGAGGTTTGTGTCAACGTGGCGCAGACGGACCAGTGCCAGAGCGCTCGGCCAGGCCCATCATCCCACCGCGGACCCGGATTGGATATTGCAGAGATGAGGGGCGTGTCCGGGGAGACCTCAGCGGAGCGAAGAGATGAACTGGGGCAGCATTCGCAGAGTGGGCTTCGTGGGCGCCGCAGCTTCTTTTGGGGAGAGGTAACAAGCGCGTGGAGACGGGCTCTCAGCGGGAAGGCTCGACACCGGCCTAGGGAGAATTCATGGAAAAGGGGTCGTGGGTGGGCAGAACAGGGATGAGGTGGGCGAAATGAGGTGCTCGGGGGCGTCGGCTGACCGTGGGAAACGTCATCGGGGAAGGAAGCCTTGTCCTTTGTTAAGGACGGCAGCATTGGAATTGGGGCCAAGTTGGGATGCTCTTCGTTTGACTTGTGGATGAAATATGAGCGGCGAGCGAAGCGGATGGTCCGCAGCCACAGAGTAGATCGAAGCATCCAGAGCGGAGGGGTGCTGAAGTATCCGGAGCTTAGTGGAGGCTGTTGGGGCAAGAGTGTTTGTGGTTTAGAATTGGGAGCAGACAGTCTGGTGACTCTAGAAAACGGAGCAACGTGGCCACGTGTGGGATTTTAGGGGCAAACTCCCGGGGGATGCTAAAACCCTCTTTGAAATGGGTAGCAGTAACCACCTCCTTCTGAGAAAGTTACTTATTCATGCCCCAGTTATACATTCTTACCCGTTTTCTTATTTAATTTGTGTCAGCTAGTAGTTTTTTTTACTTACTGCTTAGTCAGATTTTCTCCATTATATTTTCTGATATGGGATATCTGGTTTTTTTTTTTTCATTTGCTCCCTGATTGAAATATGTATTTTCCACCAAAAGTAATTATAGAGATTTTAACTCTGAATAGCACAGATTGTGGCTTGCTGGAGCAGGGAGTCCTATGCTTCCTTCTAGCTTGAACTATTTAATTTGTCTTGGCATTTGAAGACAATCATATGGGGAGAGGGGATGAAACATACTTTTTTTTCTCTTGCAGGTAACTATATTATCCGTAGTTTATTTCACCACAATCCAGTATAAAGTCAGTAAAATGAATATATGGCAAAGACTTCCTGGCTGTAGTTTTCTACTTCATCTGTGTAACAATATTATTCTGAGTGGGATGGTAAAGAAAGAGCTTAAAGGAAAATGAAATGCAGAAAGTGCAGACAACAGTTATCTGAATAACACTGACCATTCACAAAACAATAGTTGGGTGGTAGTGAATACCCAGTGTTAATCGGATCATTATCACTGTCTCCATTGTTTCTCCTCAACCACTTTGTCTACTTTTCCTTTTGCCTTTTTACTGAGGAAGTTAGTAAATGAAGACTTGCATTTTTTTTTGGGGGGGGGGATAGGCAACAATATGAAAGTGAGTTGTCATTGCTTCTTCCAGAATGTTTTTTTAAACTCTGAGATCTTGTCTACTATGCCTCTAGAAATTCTGGTGTTTCTTTATCCAACAGGCATGGCCCTGTCTAGCCTTTTTAAAATTAGCCATCAATTAAGTTGTGCCACTTGCTATGACTGAGCAGAAAGATTTTCATCATAATAGATTTGCTATTCTTTAAGAGGTGGAATTCTTAACTTCTGAGCTTGATTGTTTGCTTGCATTTCATTACCCAAATAGGTAACAAAAGTGTAAGTATCCAACTCAAACACTGATGAGAGATACACAAGTGATGTTAGCTAATTGGGTGCTGAACTATTTACAAGCTCAAGGAATACCAAGAACTCCACAATTCAATCTCGGGCTACGTATATTCTCTTCTGTTGGTATGCCACAAGACCTAATTTATTTTTTAGTTTTTATGGTAGTGGAATTACTGGTTAAGCTGGCTTTGTGCAGTGGCAGGAGGCTGTTGGGTTTTATTCAGTCCAGGATCTGTCACAGGCCAAGGAATTTGGCAATGGAAGTGTCCTTTTTATATTACAGCCTCAGATGTGTTCCCTTTCTGTGTCACTTTGTTCTTCAGTGGCTTTGTTCTGGACAGAGCAGGAACAGTGTTCATTGAGCTACTTCAGGAATTGAACGTTCTGCATTCTGGCCAGCAAACTGAGAACTGGCCTAATTTGCCTCTGCTGCTATGATCTGCTGACCTTTTCCTCCTTGAAAGGTGCAGCCCTTATTACAGATGCCCACCTCCAGCAGAGCCTTAGAAAATGATAGAGCTTTATGTCTGGATGAATGGAACAGGATGAAAGGAAGTAGAATGACTAGAGAGTATAGCTGGGAATGGGGGCTTTGGTATGGAGAGAGGCCCCAGGACAAAACCAGGTGATTGGCGACTTATCTGAGGCATCTGACCTCAATCCTACACAGCAAAACTATGACTAGGAGGTATTGTTTCAAGTCTAAAATCAATCACAACTGGGAAAGTTCCAGGGCAGAAACCAAGTAACATGTTTCTGGATTGTGTGAGACTGGGAGACTCTTGCATCCAACCTCTTGCTCGGACATGGATTTCATTTGATAACCGGGCCAATCTTTTTTTAAAATCAACTTTTCCCCTAAAACGGAGTAGAAAACTACCACATAGGTAAAGCATAAACATAATATACAATTGTTTGAAAGGAGGGATAAAGCAAATAGAAATATGGAAGCAAGATATTCGGCTCTGGTATCTTGGCAACGAGAAGAACAAAACTATCATGTTAATAGCATCTTTAGAATTTGTACAATTTTACCAGGTACAAAAGAACAAGCCCAACTCCAAGGATCTCACAGTGTAAAATGTGATTAAAAAAAAAAAAGAATGGCTGCACGGATGGTTTGGCAAAAAGCAGAGCATGATTATATGGACTGAGTGACAGAAGGTTAGCTCTCTGATGTTAGAAATCCATAATTTCCAATCATAATACATATTATTGTCTAAGACATCTAAAAGGTGCCAGTTTGGATATGGGTACAATGAGGTATAAGCCACAGAATGGTACACGGATAGCCTTAGAAGAAGGATTTGAAGGAAATTAGAGGTGGTATTCTCCAAACTCTGGGAAGCATAGGAGAATGAATGTCATGTTTTTAGGAAGCAGGATTTCCCAAAAACAGTAAAGGATATGAGGAAAAAATTTTCAAACCCTGATGTATCAAGATATGTATATAATGTATGTATTATGTGATTTCCTTATTCATCATTTTTATTTTTCCAAGAGATACACACAATGGCTTGGCAGAATACGCTTTGGTACTGTTACCTGTTGACTGTGTGCCTCGTCTGGGCCCAGGCCAAGCCACCCCCTGACAAGAAGGACCGTGTCCACCATGGTCAAGATCTCAGTGACCACCCTCATGATGACAGTCAAGACTTCCGCTACGATCATGAAGCCTTTTTAGGCAAAGAAGACGCCAAGACATTTGACCAACTAACTCCTGAAGAGAGCAAAGAGAGGCTGGGGTAAAGATACATTGGTGAAATTGAACAAAGAATTTTGCATTCCAAAACAAGGAGAGAAAGATCGAATGTCTAGTCCTGTAGGGTGCAGATTTCTTAGAAGACAAAGGATGGATTGTAGGGCTTGCTTACAGAGAAACTATAAACTTCTGCAAAAAAATAAACCAAAATATATTGTAGACCTGTTTAATGTGTTTGAGCATAGGCAGAAATCAGTTTTTATTTAGAGTATGCTAATTGAACATCACATCACATCACATCAAAGAACAAATAAGCAAGTTGCCTAATTTGCAGAGCTAAAGAAATCAAGACATTTGTTTTTCCTGATTGGTTTAGTTCTTGCCACTGGCTGGTGAAACCAACTGCCAATGGTGGCCCATTAAATGCAAGAATTGTAAGTTTGTTTCTCTAAAAGATATTCTAAGTTTGCAATTGAGTTAAGGTTTGGTCAGACCAGAGGTGAAATTCAGCAGGTTCTAGCAGGTTCAGACAACCAGTTGTTAGAAGAAATCTCCTTTTGTTTTTTTCCACTTTACAGGGTTACTCCTGTAAGGAAGGCAGGAAAAAAACATGTTGGTGTTGTTTCTAGCCTAACCTTTATTTCCCTGCTTACAGAAACTGCCCACCCAGTCACATGATCCTCCCAGCCACACCCACAGAACCGGTAGTAAAAAAAATTGAATTCCACCACTGGGTCAGACTGGTCACAAGCAAGTTTGAAACAACTGGCGTTTATGAATTCCCTATCATCTAAGCTTTATACCCAGTTTTGACATGGCATTTAGCCCACTTCAACTACATTACCAAAAGAAAACCCAACCAACACAATGTGATTAAACAAAAAAAAATATCTCATCCTACAGTCTTTTTTTCTTCAGGAAGCTATTCTCTTGGTCAAAGGCAAAGAAATAGTGCTATGAATCCAGAGTCTTTTAAAGATCGTATCATCCAGCCATTTGAGAATCATTTCTCTAAAGTGATGTTTCTTAGCCCTCATAAGATGTACTGGATTTAATTTCCCGAATTCTCTAGGCCAGCGGTGTCCAACCTTGGCAAATTCACGACTTGTGGACTTCAATTCCCAGAATTCCTCAGCCAGCTGACTGAGGAATTCTGGGAGTTGAAGTCCACAAGTTGTAAAATTGCCAAGGTTGGAGACCCCCTGCTCTAGGCCTGCATGCTTCCAAGGTTGAAAAACAGGCATCACACACTCATTAGTAAACTGATCAGGCAAAGAGGCATCTTTTTTTCTGGAATGATTAAGAACTAATAAGATGTAGAAAGATGTTTTCTATTTTCTACCTCAAGTCATCCTTTATAAAATGGTGGCTGCCTAGAGCAGTGGCACCAGGTACCAGTTCTATAGAGAGAGATTTTTTCGCAGTCAGAAGTGCCATGGTTTCGCATACCACCTGCATCCTTGGATGGGGCTTCACTTGTTTGCCCAGCACAATTTCTGGCATGCCATAGACTGGTGCTGGGTCCAAGGAGTAGGGTTTGGGGACCTCGGGCCTAGAAGATATTGAGAAATAAGGCATATTTCATAATGACTATCCAGAGCTTGCCTGAAGATTTCTAGTGAGACCCTGATTCTCCTATTACTTCTGGGTAATTGGCTTTCTGGTTTAACTTCATCATCTTTACTAAGGTAACATGCCTGTGTGTTTCAAATTTTTTTTAAAACATGTTCCCAATCAAGCTCCTAATTAAGATAGGGCTCTAAACTGGTCTTTGAATCCATTGGTCTGTAACCATGATGGCGAACCTATGGCACGCGGAGCCGTCTTGCTGGGCACAAAAGCTGTCAGCCAACTTATCTCCAGCTGAGCATGCACATACAATTGCACATGCACGCATGCGCAATTGCAGAGACCTAGCTGGTCTTTGGGCGTTGCCTGTGCATGAGTGTGATTGCAGCAGGAAATCCAGCTGGTCTTTGAAGCTGTCCTGAGCATGCACACGCGATTGCTCATGTGTGTGTGAGTGCCTGTGCACAGTATGCATGCACTGCACATGTAAAAGCTGCATGCATGTGCAGATGGAACAGTTGCACATGCAGCGCATGTGGAGGAACCGCATTCAAATGCAGATGGCACCTGCAAAGCATGTACTTTTTGGCACTCGGTCAGTAAAAGATTCATCACCACTGGTCTATTAGATCTTAATTCCAGCCCTAAAAATGTACTGTAGATTATCCATTCCCAGTGGTGCCTTCCAGAAACATTAGCACTTCACTTCTCAGAATCCTTAGCCTCCAGTCCCAATGTGTTCCATAAATGTGTGATGGATGGTTCATGGCATTCTCTATAGAACATCAGATTAGAGTTGGGCAATCCAGGGAGTTTCTGTAAGCCACTCTCCTGAGTTTTCATGCTTATTTTTGCAGGAAGATTGTGGACCGAATTGACCGAGATGGGGATGGTTTTGTGACTCAGCCTGAATTGAAAGACTGGATCAAGCATACTCAGAACCGATATATCTATGAGAGTGTGAACAAGAACTGGAAGGACTATGACAAGGATAATGATGGCCAAATTACTTGGAATGAGTTCAAAAAGACTACTTATGGGCACTATGAAGGTAAGAGGGTGGGAGAGAAAGTGGGGGAGGGAATCATATATTTATGTGGGAGAGAAAGAGAGAAAAAAAGTTAAGCCAGAGCACAGGACAGCAGGAGGTACTGTAATTACCTAGCCTGAAAAAAAGCAGATTGAAAAGGTAGATAGTATCTTGAGAAGTTAGGTTAAAAGTTATAAAATTTGCCTTCTCGTGATGTGTACTTTGCTGTATCTCACCAATAACTTTAAATTGCTCAAAAAAATAGTTTCCTCTACTACAGCAGTTTCTTTAGAATGGGCTAAAAATCAGCAGTTGTATAACACATACTTTAATTTCCTTATGATCACATGTCTCATTACAAAGTCCTCACATTGCATTTAATAGAAAGAGAGGTTTGGTTATCACTCCGAATATAGGCTCATTCTGATGAATGAGTATCAGGTATCAATCTTTGTCTATGAATAATTATGATCAACCAAGCCTCGAAATCTTCTTGTAAGAAAGTAAGTGTTAATTATGTGCTCAGGTTTTCAATGGGAGGGTGGGCTTCACTGATGCTCATGTCTTTGCTTTCTTCAGGAGAAGAATTTGGTGATCTTGAGGACAAGGATTCTTATCGGAAGATGTTGGCCAGGGATGAGCGACGATTCAAAGCTGCTGACAAAAATGGAGATATGAGTGTGACAAAAGAGGAATTCACAGCCTTCCTTCATCCTGAAGAGTTTGACTATATGAAGGACATTATAGTGACGGTGAGGCTGGGTATACTGATACTAAATAGTGCAAGTTAGTCAGGTGTATCTGGCTGTATGAATCTAATCACTGTGGCTTAAATCAGCAACAGAGCTCAGGATACCATATCATAGCACATTGTGTGGACCCTGCCTAATCAAGGGAGATTTCTACTTCCTACCTAAATTGGTTTCCCATAACCATTCTATGTTTCATTCCCTGTGTTGGCATAGAATTAGAATTTCAAATTCAAATAGAATCATCTCCATTTATTTATCACATTGATATGGCTGCCCATCTCATAAAAAGCAGTTCTGGGTAGTGTGCAACAATTAATAAAAACAACAAAACAATGATTATAAAAATCAATAAAAGTGAAAATACTAAAATTCATGGGTTATAGGTCTTATTTACCCTTAATAGTGAGTGAATTGGAAAAGCTCTAATGAAAACAGAGAACATGGAATAAAAGTAACGCTAAATGGTTGCTTAGTGAATTTATGTCTGAATCCACATTCTCTGTTTGCCATAGTTGATTTTAATCTAGTTTGATCACAGGGTTCTCGTTCACAAGAAGTCTCAGTCATAAACCAAAGTTTTTGAACTCTATAACTCAACAAGCTACCGTAAGTCAAAATCAAAACCAATTACAGCTTTTAATATAAAGATCAACAATTTTTTCACTTAGGTACTGCTATAGGCTTTTATATAGTATCAGGTGGGCAAAAAATATTTTAATATATAAATAATGCATGTATCTTTAAAGTATCAAAAATGCCCGTAATGTGAGCATACAGAGATCTTGTGAGGTTTGCTTTATCTTATTTTTTTTCATACATTCAGTGGCTGCCATCTACTAGTATTATGGGTTAATCTTCAACTTAATATGTAAATCCAAATACCATATAAAAACAATGCTTAATCAGGTGAGTTTTCTCTCAACCATAGAAACTAAGATGTGTAGACTTCAATTCTCAAAATTTCCTAGTCAGCAAGTTGGTTGGAGAATTCTGGGAGTTGAAATCTGCTGTTTAAGAAATTACTATGTTTGAGAAACACTAGTCTAGATTCTTGCCTACCTGACTAGTAGCAATGGATCAGAGAAGCTTTCCTTCAAAACCTCTCAAAAATATCAGGTAAATAATTATACCAGGACTTTCAAATAGTACATAGACTTATGAAATTTAGGGCGTTGGGGTTTATCCAGTTGAAACAAAGATCAAAGACCAAGAATTATCTGAATCAGAATCATCTGATTGCATGCTTCAGAAGAGCCTTGATCTTCCCAGCTCATGACAGATATATTTGCGACAGCCTCTCTTGAGACACTTTGCCATTAAGAAATCCTATTTTCTGTGATAGATGGATAGAAAACAAATTTATTAGTTAGCAGATAGATGTCACTAGGGTGACTTATAAAGCAATGGAGTTGAAACTTCTACAATAAATTTTGCACTAGCCCCACAGCTGTTCTTCAAGGTTTATTTTATTAAAATTTCTATTCCTGTCTTGCAGTTTTCATTTAAAACGTATACTCCTTCTCCTCTTTCTTTTAACTGTACCTTACCTCTCTGGTGAAATGTTAGATTTTTTCCTTTACAAAATATTTCACATGGTGTAAAGGATCTCTATGTAAAGGATTTTGTAATTACCAAGTTAAGATGTAGAGCTGTTGTAGAATCCTATTTTTTTAATCGTCCTAAAAAATCCAGCTCATTTTACATGGTAAAAGGTACCAATGATCTGCTTTATGCTTCCAATATAAACAAGAATGAAAAGTGGTTACTGCTACCTCTCAGAAGCAGAAGTGAGATGCTGATTTAAAATAGCTCCGTTTTTTTTAAAAAGGAACAAACAAAAAAAATCCAAGCCTTCTAATATTCTGTCTGCTGTCTAAACTGTTATGAGTTTTAATTGAAAAATGAGTCTTTTCTCCTTAAGAGAATAGTCCATATGCTGTGTTGCATTCAGCATCTCCTTTCTCCCAGATGAAAAGATGACTATAATCCAGAAAAATCTGGGCAAAATCAGAGACCCTGCAGAACCATTGTTGATTAGAGTGCAGGTAACCAAGCCCAAATTTAGAAAGCAATTATTATTTCCTTGTTCTGCAACAGAAATATACTACCAGGCATCTAGGAACAGAAAATGCCTTTTACTACAGGCACTATTTCTTGAGTTATCTTTTTGGCACAAATCTCTGTGGGAAGATCTACTGTACCATTAAGAGTTACCCTTCTGACTTTTTTAGGAAACCCTGGAGGACATAGATAAGAATGGTGATGGCTTTGTAGAAGTTGATGAATATCTCGGTAAGAATATAAGAATTCTGCCTGAAAGGCAATATTAAGTAGTAGGCTGGTTTGGGGCAGAGCTGCAAGTCTTTTTTGAGCCCAGAGGAAGGAGGTACTGAGACTCAACATCTCTCCTATCCTATTCCTTCATTGACTTGCCTTGATTAGAAGAAAGGCTCTACTTTAGTCCAGCAGCTTGAGAGGCAGGGTTAACACTTTTGGTTTCTCGCATATTTTTATTGATCAGGTGACATATATTCCCCTGAAACTGGGGAGCCAGAACCTAGCTGGGTGACAAATGAACGTCAGCAATTCCTGGAACACCGAGATATCAACAAAGATGGGAAGATGGATCGGGAGGAAATTGGGCACTGGATCCTGCCCGTTGACTATGATCATGCTGAGGTGGAATCCAAGCATCTCCTTGTTCAATCGGACAAAGATCTGGTAAGAATAATCCAGACATAGGAATGCAGTGCTCAGGTTAACACAAGAATTGAGATATGTGGATTGTGTGGGACCTACTAGCTTTTTTTTTTTACAGAGCCCAAATTGGGTGAGTCTCCAAGAATTAAACTTGACTTGAACATTTTACTTTAGGGCAATTTTAGCTCCAGGTCTCTTGACCTGGATATGGAAGTAGAAGTAAAAGGTTTTGATTCTCCTTTAAATCATGCTGGGTATCAACACATTCCTTAAAGACTTCTGTCCTAGTTTGCTTGTAATTGGGGATTATTACTGAGTCCAATGCAAATTCATAAAATGAAGAAATAGGTTATTATTTTTAATTATAAAAGAAAACTATTTTGGGGAAAGGAATAGAATTTAAAACAGTCCATTCTTTCCTTACTTTTTCCTCACTTATCTGTTTCAAAAATTGTGCTCCTACTCTACTTTCAAAGAACTGGTGCAATCAGATCAAACCTTGGCAGAAGCTACTTTATTTAAAGGAAACAAAGCATATAGCAGTTCATCTGGCTTTCATTATAGGCTTGTTTACTAATATTAGATAGGATCTGACCAGTATTACCATAATCTTCCTAAAATTTAATTCTTGAAGCTCATCTTTATTTATTCATTTGTCCATCTATCTTTTTATTAAATTTATATGCAGCCCATCTATCATTGAGGTGACTCTGAATGCCAGTTGCACCTCAATACAACTAAAATCTATCCACAAATGCAGTTTTAACACAATCTCAAATGAATACTTGACAGTTTACCCTTGACTGTCTGATCTCAATTAGGTGGCACAAGGCTATAAACACATCCAGCTTCTAGGACACCAAATGTATTTTCAGCTCCTTAATATCAGTCAAGACCCAAATTTCATCCTCAGGGAAGCTTCTTTAAAATATTGGTCATTAATGAGAGCATTAGACTTAAGGATTAACAAAAAATAATAATGTCTGTCCTCTACTGAAAAACTGTGTCTGCTGTCCACGAAAATAGAAAGTTGAGTTTCCAAGGCATGCTTTGTTACTGCTGGATCTCTTAAAAGAAAGCAAACTTATTTTAAGAATTAAAGCAAAACACTCTGCCACTTAAAGGAAGGAGTATGTATACAATGTCCAGATCCTACAGAATTGTGACCTGTGGGTGGCTTTGTGTCACATGCTGCCAATTCCTAAGATATGCAGCTTCCCCTATTTGGCTCCAGTTGTCTGTCTTGAAATAGAAGAATAGAAAGCGAGCAACTTGGAATTTACTATTATAGGTCTTTTTTTTTTAAGTCATTCTGGGTGGTAAAATACAGGAATCTCTGTAGCGCCACTAAGAACTTTAGCCCTCTAAATGAAGAAAAAGCATAATATTTAAACTAACTGCCTCCTCTGATCTGTTGTTGCATAAATTGTTCTAAGATACTGGAAGCATTCATATTTTAAAATAGTATTCCTTCCCCCTGAAATATTAACATGAATGGCTTTAAAATAAAGTTGTATATATAATTTACTAATAACGCAATATAAAAATGTTAAAAAACAAATGATTGGGATGTAATTGGGTTATAATTGTGCCCTTCTCTCCTTGCCTTTCTATTTCTCTTCTCCCACTGCTTCTCTTCCTCCCCCACATCGCAGGATGATAAAATAACCAAGCAAGAGATTTTGGACAATTGGAACATGTTTGTGGGGAGCCAGGCCACCAACTATGGTGAAGATTTGACAAAGAAGCATGATGAACTGTAATTGGCATGGGTGGGGGATATACAACAGCGGGTTCTCCCTTACATGGGAGTGGGAGAAACACACTCCAGAAGGAATTGCTGCCTATTTATTGTTGGAAGGGCCTGCTTAAACTTTCTTCAAAAAGTAGTGTAGCTGGCATACTTGGGTGGCTTTCCCTAGGATCCATTCATGTTCTTCTGCAACCTCCATCTCCCCCAAAGCACTGTGAGCCCATGTCATGTTATGAAGATCTCCATGTTCCAGAGACATTTGAGAAGGAGATTAAATACACTCACACCTTCTTTCATCAGTGCATTTAATCTTTTCTGTAATGTTCTTAATGCACTTCAGTTCTTCCCTTGCAATCCACAAGGAAAGCAAAGATTAGCTCCCTCATGTGCTTCCCTTCTTTTAAGAAGACAAACATTTGTCTGGGACCTGTTGAGAATAATTAAATAACCACTTGGGTTCAAAATTACCTCCTATGTCTGTTTTATATAGGTAAAAAAAGGTGAATGCAGGTTGAATGTATTTTTAAGCATCTTAGTGGTAGCCAACACCTTGGATAAATACTGCTTATCTAGGCTTGTAGTTCTTTCTCTGTACCCCTTCCTTCTCCAGGATAACAGGCTTTCCCGGGATGAAGTCATAGAGTTGATGAAGCACAGCATTCAAAGCGCCAAAGAGTATAAAAAGACAGTTGATCATCTGGGGGGCCGCCAGGAGTTGTGATCTCTTAACTTGTAAAATTTTGAAGTACTAATAAAACCATTTCCCAACCTGTCAAGACATTGTGCCATAGATTGGACAACAGAAGCAGGAAAAGTTTAGGGCAAAAAAGGTTGATCCAACAGAAGAGAATGCCACTTTTTTTTTTTTTTACACATTTCCCAAGTTAATAATTCTTCCTTTCAAAAACTTTTAAGAAAGCCTGGTTTACAAAATTGCAGGATACT
>JAEANM010003452.1:0-22376 GCA_017656035.1 Myanophis thanlyinensis
AAAAGCTGGCTGAGGGATTCTGGGAGTTGAAGTCCACAAGTCACAAAATGGCCAAGTTTGCCCACCCCTGGTCTAGAACAACTAAGTTTTTCCTTTAGTTCCTTCCTTTATGAAAGCAAGTTTAAGTTCAATTTTATTTAAAAAAAACCCTAATCCCTAATGTTAGATTTCATTATAAAACAGATGTCTAAAATATACTGTACTATCTTTAAGATTCCATGTGATAGCTATACTTTTGTAGACTAGGTTGTTCTTCGAGGAATGCAATACAGTAGCTGAACCATATTGAGTCCATGAAAAATTAACCTTAATAATTGAAGGTAGCTCAAGACTTACTTTTGTTGCTCAGATATCCCAAAACTTCAGTCTTGAAGTATCTGACTGATAATTGAAATGTTTGTTAAAGATCACTTTTGAAATTACACCCCAGATTGCATTTTTTTCCCCTTTCTGCATAAACATGTTTAATCTGGTTTGCATTCCAGTTTACAGTGGCTATACAGATTAGATGTGACCAGCAACAGCTCACAACTGTTATCTGGATTGCGTAAAAACAGTGTGTGTAAAAGATCTGGAGAAAAAGTTCAAATACGTCTGTCCTCCAGAACAAAAACAATTTAGTAAAATGTCAATCTGTTGATAGCTGAATAGAAGGGGGAATTCCAGCTGCATGCAAAACTGGCAAACACAAACACTTTATTTTATACAATTATGACAAATACAGAAACACTCATGATTTTGGTACATGATAGAAATATCTGAGAATACTACTCTTGAGAATAGTACTCTGTGTTGGACATGGCTGCCAAACTTTGTTTCTCTTACAGTTTTGTCAGTACATCTAGCAACTACAGACAGACATGCTAACCTTTCAAATCCTCCGAAGTCCAGAATGAAATGAGAGGTTTCTTAATCTTTACTCCTCTCTCCATTGACTTCTATGTATGCCAAAGAGGAAAGGGGAGTTTGTATTAATAACATAAGAAGGCTAGTCAAATTGTGTGGTCTTCCAGTTAATTAACTTTCCCAGTGGAAACAATGTCAATAATAGAAAAATGCAAGGCATGGACACCAACAATCCACAGCTAACATCTCCCTGTAACTTCTAACTGATGGTATAGTGTATTCAATTTATTTCTGATTGAAAAAAATATAGTCATAGTACTTGTCAAAGAGATTCATGGTCTGTTCCAACAATGGTGGTTATACTTATTTAATTGGAAGGAAGACCATCTATTTTAGTAATATTTACTGATCATACTCAGTATTACACATGTCTGCATTCAAGTTTAAAATCCAACATCGTAAAGAAATAAATGATTTTAGAAACTATTAAAATAGCAATAGCACTTAGACCTATATACCGCTTCATAGTGTTTTTACAGCCTTCTCTAAGTGGTGGTTTACAGAGTCAGCATATTGCCCCCACCTATCTGAGTCCTCAGTTTACCCACCTTGGAAGGATGGAAGGCTGACTCAAACTTGAGCCTGGTGAGATTCAAACTGCTGAATGCAGCCAGCAGTCGTAGCCTGCAATACTGCACCCTGACCACTGCACAACCACAGCTCATAAAATCCAATATAAAAAGAACCAAATATACCCCTCTTTTTAGTCAGGCCTATCTACGGATTAATCCAATAATTACACCTAAATATAACTTAGAAACCACATTCAATCAAACTGCATGCTTTATACACATTCAAAATTGCTATTGCTATTTGTGCCAGATTATTTTATTTAAAGATTTTTTTAAAAATTATAGATAAAAGAGAATGTTCTAGCTAGCAGAGTTGTATAAATCTCAGTATTTCACTTAAAATCTAAGCACAAATAGTTGCATTTTTACAGTAGATAATACTGTAAGGCAAGTGTGTAGGCCACTGAATTATGCCGGACTCCACTGTACCTACAAATATTTTCCTCGAGACCTGTCAGGCTTCTGACCCATCTGACTTTTAAAAAAATAAACAGGAATTATTGTTGGCACACTGAAAAGTTAAAGCAACATTTTTTAAAGTCAAAAAGGCCTCTGGGTTCTTAAAGTACTGAACAAGTATTCTTAAAAAATAGTGGATTGCTTTATCTAGAAATGTACATGCTGCGAGAGGGAAAGAAGAAACCATTTTTTTCTAGACTCTAGTGCAATGCCCAAGATGTGAAATTCAACAGGTTGTAGTTTATTCGCTAGAACCAGTAGTAAATTTTCTAAGCAGTTCGGAGAACCAGTTGTTAAAAGAAATCTTTTGGGGTTTTTTCCACCTTACAGGGTTAATCCTGTTAGGAAGGTAGGATAAAAACATTCTGGTATTGTTTCTAGCCCAAACTTTATTGCCCTGCTTACAGAAATTTCCCACCCAGTCACGACTCCCCCCACCACCACCACACCCACCAAGCCACGTCCACACAACTGATAGTAAAAAAAATTGAATTCCACCACTGAATGGCCCCAACCTTTTGAGCACCAGAGACTGGTTCTATGGAAAGAGGTTTTTCCATGGACTGGAATGGGTGTGGTTTTGTATGTTGTCTGCATCCTGAGGATGGGTCTTCACTTGTTTGTGCGGTCTGGTTGCTGACATGCTGAGACCCGGTGCTAGTCCACGGACCAGGGGTTGGGGACCCCTGGTCTAGTGGTTAAGGCACCAGGCTAGAAAGCGGGAAACTGAGTACTAGGTCCTGCCTTAGGCATGAAAGTCAGCTGTGTGATTTTTGGCCAGTCACTCTTTCTCAGGTCAACCCATAACATGGGGTTGTTATTGTGAAGAAAATAGGAGAAAGGAATATTAGATGTCTTTACTCCTTTGTACAAATAATAAACTGATACAAACAAACAAATAAATGTACCTATACCAGCCTGGCAATCGCTTGTGAACAAGAGTATCAGGATAGCCATTCAGTGACTAGATCCTCTTGAAAGTTTTTTGTACTCACATCCCCAAAGATTATCTTATATTCATTTACAACAGAAAATAGATTATTTCTGGAAAAGAGGCAGTATCTGGCTATATAAAACTCATTGCCAGCTTACAAAAAAAAATTGTTTGCTTGCTCCATTAAAGGAACAACAGATGTAATCCACATGTGCTATGTTCTGTTTGTGGAACAAACCTATTCTGGTGATGTGTGTTAAATACATAAGATTCCAGAGAAGGTAACTTAACTTCCTTTTTTATGCCAGCCAAATTACTGTAAAATTTGTTCACAGGTTGTTGCGTTTAAGAAAAACTGACATTCCTTGGAACTCACATTTTTAAAACAAGCGATATCCAAGTGTGTGATTTTCTTCCAAAATAGAGAAATGTGCTAGTATTTTTATTCATTAGTTAACGTACACCCAACTGCTTTAGACAACAAAATATGAGCCTATATGAATTCTACTTCGGTACCCAATAAAGGCAGATGAAAGCTGACTTTAAAAAGGATCATGTAAGAAATAGGTTGTTTCATAATCTGAAATGTGTATTTCCATCTCATTTGAGTAACCACAGCCAGCCCACACACATCTGGAATTAGCAGAGCGTCTTCTGGGAAGAACTACAGCTGGGGCATTTTTAATTTATTTAAAGCAATTTTTAATTGAACAAAACTGTATTGTTACCTTAAACATTATTAGTCATGGACATTCCACAAATGTTACATTGCTATATTAATTATTATTCACAAAGCTCTATGACTGTTTAAAAAGGCCGAAGTCTACAAAGTTCATATAAAAAATGTTCATATAGCTGCCCAGTGTTGCCATATGGGTGAAGGAGAGTCATATAAATGTAATAAATAAATTAAAAATGCAACCAATATAAACAAACTATTGGCTGATTTGGAGGAATAATATGGTAACGTACTCTAATCCTAGGCATATTTGATTTTATGCTGTTGCTGAAACGGGCGGAATTTTATTTTGAGAAAACAGGTTTACTTGAAAAAGACAAAAAATGATTTACCACAACTATACATTTTTCTTCTTGTAAAAGAAGGAAAATTCATACGCCAACTTAAAACAAAAATTCAGCTTTCAGTAGATACTGTTCATATGGCACTAGCTTAGTTACTGGACTATACATATAACCCAGCAAGCTCCACTATTGTTTTTTTGACAGGTATTTCAAAATTCCAGGTATACAAATATACCGTAGTTGAATAAACTACTCTCCCTCCCATTATATACTTTGGTTTAACTCTACTTTGATCCTGACCATGCTATTTCTACACACTGAAAAATGTATTAGCTGCAATCCAGTCAAACTGTACTATGTTAACTCTATTATATCCTTTCAGGACCTCTTATGGACCTCTTTTTTCATTCTCACATATCCACTGCTATAGCCATTTCATCCCATGTTTGCAACCACCCAACTTCAATTCTAGGAAACAAAACGATCTTAATTGCCCATCTAGACTTAACAGCACACACATCCAATACTAAAGAATCAGAACTAACTTAACCAGCAGCCACATACCACTTACTACTGCTATTGCAAAGCACAGTATGACAGAAGCAAAGTACTAAAAAGAACGTACATAAATATTACTAGATCTCTGTCCTTCTACCAAAAGGGGAGGAAAATAAGTGTGGCCAGATATTCCTTATAAACAAACCCTGAACCCACAAAGAGCAAAGCACTACTGGGAAACTGAATTTATTTTCACCATCTCTTCCTCCCAAGCCTCTTAAACTAAGCAGCCTCTTTCCCCTGGTGCCTCATTTACGCACCTTCCCTAACCTTTCCTTTCCCCGAGTCTCCGATTATAATCATTATTGCGACGCTTCGCTGTGGCGAAGATCGGACTTTTGATCGTTAACGTGTAAGAGTTGTTGGTGGCGGTGGGAGACAGAAAAAGCTTATTAGAGGGTGTTCGGAGATCTCGAGATTCGTCAGGAAAGCAACACGAACCCAGCCGTGCAATTATATGCACACGTTTTAAGGGGAGAGAGAGAGAGAGAGAGAGAAAGAGGGGGGGAAAAAACAATAAGAGAAAAGCCTAAACACGCCTCAGTAGGAAGTTACGTCCAATTGAACTCAGTGGGACTTCACTTCCAAGTAAACACGGTTAATCGGAAAGCTGCCAAGACCTTCCCAAATTTTCTTCAGCCCCCGCCCCATTTTTCTCTTCACAGCGCCCCCCCCCCTTTTTTTACATCCATTTATAATTCACCTCAACGCTCTTTTATTAGTCACTTCACGGACATCCTGTCACCTCCCATTCCCGCAAAGCCTGCCTGGAGGCTCGGCCACCGCTCGCTCTCTGGCTCTCCTCGCGCGGCGGCTCCCCGTCAATTGCGACTTCCCGAGACCTTGCTCGTCCGCGCGGTGCCCTCCCCTCCCCTCCGCCGCCCAAAGCCCAGACAACTCCCCAGCTCGCAGCCCGCCCAGCTGCCTGCTCCCGTTGCCTTCTTGCTGCTTCCCTCCCCCGCTCCCGTCAGGGCCCCATTACCTGGTGCGGGCGCCCGGGCACCCGGCGGGGCTCGAGGGTGCCCGTGTCCAGCGGGGCTGCCCCTGCCTTGGCTGCGGGCGCCTAACTCGGGCAGGCTCGGCCCATGGAGATGCGGTGGGGCAGGCGGAGGCGGCTGGAAGTGCGCGGCGGCGGCGGCGGCGGCTGTAGCGGTGGTGCCGCCGTTCATGGCGAGAAGGCTGAAGAATCCGGAGCGAGAACGGGAGCGAGTCCGGGGGGGCTCCGGCGGCGGCGAAGGGCCCCCAGCGGGACGTAGCGGCGGCGAGGGCGGCAAGAAAGCGAGCAAAGAGGGTGGCGAAGGGGCGCCGGAAGGAGCCGCCGCTCTGCCGCTACCACTACCGCCCGTCCGCCCCACCGCTTCCCCGCCGGCCTGGCCGTGACGCTGGGGCTCCTGGCGCTCGTCGGCGCCGACGGCCCCTGGGTGGTGGTGGTGGTGGTGGTGCTTGGCGGGGTCCCGGTCCCGGAGGCGGGCGGAGGCAGAGAAGGGGCGGGAGTCGGACTGCTGCACCGTGCGGGGTGGCGAATTGGCGGCCACCGGCATTCGGCCTCGCTGAGGGGCCGGGGGGTGGTCCGCGCCCAGCCCAGCCCCGCTGGAGATAAGGGGGTGATGGTAACAGCCCTTCCTCCCCGAGGAGTTGGGGCGGGCAGCCTGCGAAATAGGGGAAGTGCGGCGCGGGTGGTAGAAGAAGAGAGGGGAGGAAACTTCCTTAAGAGGAGGAGGAGCAGCAGCAGCAGCAGCCGAGCAAAGTACACCGGGGGTGGGTGAAAGGAAGGGTGGAAAGGCGGCGATGTCCGCTTACCCGCACGGGCAGTTGCCTCCGATTTGCCCCTTCCTGCCTGATCCCGCGGGTGGGGGTCCCGGGGCGGGGGCGGAAAGGCTTAATTCGGTGCAATAGCAAAAACAAAAGGCGGTCTTGCTCAGGAAACGCAGCAGCTGCTCGCGCACCGCCTCCCTGCCGGAGCAGCAGCAGCACGCCGTGTTAAGAAGGGGGGGGGGGGAAGGGAAAGCGAAGGGCATCCACGCAGTGAATGTCTGAACGGCACCCTTCTCCGCCCCGCTGAAAAAGCCACTCTCCGATTCAGATCCAGACCCGGAGCAAAGTAAGGAAGAGGAGTCTAGGTTAGAGGCGCGCGTAGCGTGCGCCCGGTCTCCGGTAATAACATCTGAGTCGGTCTTTGTGCGGGTAAGCGTGTATCCCTCTGTGCGCGTGTGTGAGAGCCGCCGCCGTTCCCTCCTTTCTGCACGGCAGGGCTGCGGGGGGTCAAGCGTGGATTCTGGCCCCGGCCTCTCCCGAGTGATACAACTTTTTTCTCTCTCTCTCTCTCTCTGCTACTCACAGTTCCTCTTGACAACCTCGATTTAAAAAAACAAAAACAAAACCCTGTACGCTGGCTGGCTGCTGTTTCCTTTCTCCCAGCCGCACCGCTGGCTCCGGCTGAGCTACGCAATCGGCTTGAGAAGCGCAGCATAAATTACACGAGGCGGGGAGGGAAGCACACAAGCCCGCCTGGTCCTCAAAGCTCCCTAGCAGCCCAATCCGGAGAGGGGAGGGTAAAACGCGAGCCTCCGCAGAACAGGCACTCGTGCAGAGAGACAGTAGCCGGCTCGTCGTGCGCGTTCCGGGCGCTCGTTCTTCCTACCTACGCGAAGCAAAGGCGGCGTTGGCCGGATTGGTTTATTATTGAATCGCCAGCCTGAATTATTTGTACACGGTATTTCCAAAGCTAGCGTCGCGCCGATTCATCCCTACTTCTTAAAGCTCCTTGGAGGGGCTGTTTACTGGACGCGGTGCGGGCGCAGATCGTTTTCATCGCTGTAACTCTGCCAACGGCCGCTAAAGGCGCACCTTCGGCCTCACCTGTCCTGACGTGAATCCAGTCTCCTGTCGTAATTAGCGCCCTTTTATTCATCCCGACGGCATTTGTCGGAATACCTGTTCAGAGCGGATGTTTCATCACTCTTCCTGAGAGGAGGCGTGGAGATTTATTATCCACTCTGATTATGTAAAAGAAACTGAAGCGGTTGCTGGCTTCGATTCATGAGAATGTGAAAAAAAAAAAACTCCCGAGGTTTTGTTCAAAGTACTCCAAAGCAGTTATCCTTCCCACCCCTCTTACTTCCCCACAACCTGGAGTTTGGAGTAAAGAAGAAAGGTTGCCAGGGTCCGAAGACAAATTCTTCTTTCCTTGTTCACATGTAAGAGTAATCTAATCGGAATTGTAAATGATAACTAAAGGCTTATTTACAGAGCATTTTTCTTCGCCCTATAAAAGACTAAGGCTCCCGTCACATATTCTAGTTTCGTGAGTCACCCTTCTCTTCGTCACGTGTGTACATCCTTCATAAAGGAAGGGGTTAACATTCAGATGAAGGATGGACGCACGTGTTTTATATGCATCCGGGAATCTGGCCATTGCTAAGCTAAAACGTTTGTGAATTTGTTGGTGGGAAGTTGCTAGGGGAGTGTGAAGGCTTTTCCCCGAGTTGTTCTGACAACGGGGTACGAAGAGTTTCCACAAAGGCAGGAAACCGTCTGGCTACAGCGACCCGCGGGGTGAAATGTGCAAAGATCAATAACACTGGAAAGCTTTGCTTTACAGGCAGACCTGAGCAGCCAAACCCGGAATCATCCTCACTCCTTTCCTCCTCTCCCCCACCCCCGCATTTCCCCTTCTTTGTTCCCGGAAATTCTGGGACCGGGGGTGGGTGGGTCGGTGGGAGGGAGGGATTTTTAAAAAAAAAAAACCAATGGGGAAAAAAAAGTCCCTCTTAAAATCTTGATCAGTGGTCCCTTATTCTGTGATGCAGCAGGGAAGTCCACTTCAGGCATACGTTTTGAGGGATCCCGCAATTTAACAAACTACCAAACTTTCCCCCCCCTCCCTTTGGTCTACCTAGAAGAGAAAAAAAAAATATAGATACGGTTTATTGTTTTTAAAATAATGCATTCTCCCTTCTCGACTTATGTTTCCTTTGGCTGGAACCCTTCTTCCTCCCTTTCTTACTCTCCTGGGTTGCGAGCTTCGTGGAGGGCGTGTGGGGGGGGGGGCGTAGGAGCGATCGATTGGGAAGCCGGGCGATTGCACGAGGCTGATGGCTGGGCTGCGGGAGCTGGATCGTTCCATCCATCGGGCGCTTAGGTTGTGGGGGGGTGGGGGAGGAGAGCGGGACAGAAGAGCCGCCGGACAAAGCTGGGGCCTGGCGGAGGGAGGGTGCTGTAAGAGCCTGAGAAAGAGAGGGAGGAATCAATTATGTTGCAACCCACACCGCGGCGCTTTGTTGACAGCGGGCTTTGTGGCCACAGCTTGCCTCTGCTGCCGGGCTGATCTTGCCTAAACTTAGGCGGACAATACCAGCCGCGCAGCAGCAGCGGCGCTACTAGAATATAAGTTATTTTGCTTTTCAGATCCTTAGGACACACGACCTTAGGAGCACTGGGCATTCAGCTTTGATTGGGGAAAAGGATATGAATACGCCGAGCCCTTTTTCGGAACGGTTCGAGAGGGGGTGGTGGTGGGGAGGACAAACCCTTTTTAAAAAAGAAGTTTAAGCGATCCCGGTGAGACTTTTGTGTTCTGGAAGAAAAAGGCTCGGGCGCGAGCTGTCAGGGTCGGTACAAGCCTTTGGAAAAAAAAAAGAAAGAAAGAAAAGAAAAAAGGCGAGGAACATCTGGCCAGACTCGCAGGAAACTGTCGCCGTCAACAAACGCTGAAGCGGGGTGGTGGTGGTGGTGGTGGCGGGGATTGCATCCTGACGATTTTCTCCCCGTCTTGAGAAGTGTTAATAATATACACACGAACACGAGTTAATTGTGTGCCGGCTCTCTGGAAGCTTGGCCCGGTAGAGCCTGCTGTGTGACACAACATGCTTTAGAAATGCATTAACGGGAATTAAGACTTTCTTGTAGGACTTGCAGCCCCAAAGGGTGTTAGCAAATGTTAGTGAGGATTGGAGGTGCGCAAAAAAAATGGGGTTAGGCTGTATTAAAAGTAATTGCACGTCCCAGGTTCAAAGTCATCTTCAACCACACAGACAATTCAGATTTATCCCCAATGCCTCCAAACCAGACCTTGACTGTGCCAGAGTACTGCATACATCAGGGTTGTTTTCTGAACAACAACAAGAACCATGTCTGCATCTAACTCCCACCTTCCCAACTACCCTTAACTATTTTTCTAACCCCCACCCTTCCTTCCTACCTTAACTTACCCCGTGGTTGCGTAAGCATTTCACTGCATATCGTACAATGTATGACTGTGTATGTGACCAATAAATTTGAAAATTGAATTGAAATTGAATAGAGTTACAATCCTAACCATGTTTACCTCTAAACTGAACTGAAACCCATAAGAGACATCAATTTAAAAAATAATAATAAACTTAGGCTGTGTTCCCATGACCCATGTAATTGGGATTAATCATTGGTTACTCAAAATCCATTTTATGGTTTCAGTAGGCTTATTGACCAAGGGTTTTAACCACGCTATGAATTTACACCATATAAATGCGGTTGGCTAATTTATGGTCTGATGCATTGGTACAAATTCAGCCATTATTTGGCTAACTTTACAAGACATTAAGCACGCAAAATAATCTAAAATCACAGTTTTGTAAATAACAATGATTCATTTAAGAGTTTTTTTTTACTGTGTGGGAGCAGGAGCTTTGGAACCAGAATACAGAACTTTAAAAGAAACTATTTCTAGAGAAATGGGCTACTTTAGTTGGTTAGTATTCACACAATGGTACGACTGACAGAAGGCAAGAAATACTTAACCCTGGTGTTATTTATTTATTTAGAATGTCTCTTGAGGCCAGACATGCAGAATATGAGCCTGAAGATTAATTTTCAGTTGATAATCCCAGATGTTTAATTAGTGCAGCAGTGGCCTGTTCCACTGTCAAAATTAATCAGAAAAGGTGTCTTAAACAGCAAACAGATAATTTTGTTTAAGAAACTTAAAACTGAAATGTTTGGTTAGTCTAAGAAACCTTTTGGAATTAACCAGTTCTGTTGCAAAAATATTTATTGCTGGAAGAAGTTACATTAATATTTGTTTATTTGTTTGTAATAGTGGACATTAATAAAAGGGTATTAATTTATTAACTTGTGACCAGGGTTTTAGGAGCTATAATCAAATAGCAATCTCTCTCTCTCTCTCCTCTGGTCTCTCTTGTCTTTGTTTCACTCTGCCTCTGGTTTTTAACCAGTTTATTAGCTTAACAGCTCATTAAGATACCTTTTTTTACAATGAAGTAAGCCCAACGTAAGTTGTGGTATTGTCTACATCGCAGAAGCAAATTCTCATATTTTCATAATTTTAACATGCTTCATCTCAAGGTAACCTGCACTACTCATCCCTAGGTAAGGATGACTAGGAAGAATGTTTTTTATTTCAATGGCAGCCCCTGTCCTATGGGACATTCTGACCTCTGGACCTCAACAAGCCTCTCCAGCTTTCTAGCCACTCATAAAGCTTTGAAGGCCTAGTTTTGACTTATACAAGGTTTTTGACTTATACAAACATTTTTTTAATATGCTTAGTTTCTATAATCTTATAGTTTCTATGTTATATGATGAGCAGCTATATTACAGTACATGTTTTAAATAAATAAATTATACCCCTGGCTTTATATTTATGTAAAACTGGTAAGGACATTGCTTTGGCTTCCTAGTGACTAAAGTTCCATATCCTGGAAAGGCAATTGTTGGTATGTAATTTCTGCCCGTGAGGAGGAGGGACATAGAGGACCAGTAGCTCTGTTAATGCTAAGGAATTCGTTTAGCTATAAACGGGGCTGTCAATTTCAATTGGCGTGTGGCTGTGAGTTGTGGTGGTGCAGTGGTCAGAATGCAGTATTGCAGGCTAACTCTGCCCACTGCCAGCAGTTCAATCCTGACTCAGCCTTCAATCCTTCCTAGGTCGGTAAAATGAGGATCCAGATTGTTGGGGGCAATATGCTGACTCAGTAATCTGCTTAGAGAGTGCTGTAACTATTATAAAGCAGTACATAAATCTAATTGCTATTGCTATAAGGCCATGCTAGACATGCACTATTTTTACACATCACGCTAAGCGATACAGTTGTTAAATAAGGCCCAATCACAAATCAGATTATTATAAACTATGGTTTGCAAAATGGAAAAGCTGAGTTTTCACAATACTCAAAGCTAAACTAAGCGAAGTGTATGATGTCTGGATGTGACAAGCACAAGCACTCAACCTCTTTTACCCCTGCCTCTCATTTTGCCAAGATAGTAGGAATGTGAGAGTAAGGGGCCCCATGTGGGGAGGGATCAGAACAAGCCAGGGAATTGCTAACCAGAACTCTGCCCTACTTGTCATTTTGCCCCTCCAGAATCCACCACAGGAGTTTTATTCCCTTCAGGTCTGGAGTCATTTCTAACTCTGGAACCTCAGTTTCAAAGAAAAATAACTTTCAAGTGGGGATTTCTAATCAATAATAGCTTGAGAAAGAGCTAAACATTTCCTTGCTTGTTCGCCAGGTCTCTCCTGAAATATTTATTATAAGAGAAAGGTGAGCTTGAACATTGTTTTCTGTAGCCCATCCAGTTTGATCCTCTCAGTAGGAAGAAGTGAATATATAAGATGAAAGGGTTTTATCAAGGCCTTATGTCAAGCTATTTAAGCCTGAAACGCTTCATTGCTAAAAAGTACAAGAAATTGGAGGGTATGTGTGGGGGGAGAAGACTAGTATCCTGCAACACTTGGGAAATCACCTGTCTCTACAATTCTGGAAATAATAGTGATTGCTTAGATACAAAAAAGACAACATTTTGTTTTGGACATGTCATTTATTTCCACTAAACTTTTTTCTGTTACTCTTACTTTTGTTTGAATGTTTTAAAAAGTATTTTTTCTTATAATAGCAATTCTTTGTGGCTCATCTTGAGAGTGTGCTGAAAGGCATGGTATAAATTATTTTATTCATTATTAGCATCATCCTCATCATCTTTCAATAATCTTAACTAGTAAAATGTTTTATAGCCCTACTGCATTATCATCTCATTCTCCCCTCCCTTACTTTTTTCAGAATTGATATCAAAACATTACATATTACCCTGTGTTAACTTCACTAAATGAATAGCGTAGAAATCTACAAAAGGAGATGCAACTGCTTCTGTGCAGTCCCATTTCATTTCATTGGGGAAATTTTCTTGTGAATATTTTCTTTGCTCAGAATTATAGCTTGTTAAACTCACATAAATCATTTTCAGAGGAAGTATATCAAGGCTTGCAATGATTAATTAAATGTAACTGAGAATGCAAATCTGTATTTGTTGGCCATGGTTATCTGTTTAACTTCTATACCAGTGATTCTCAACCTTAGCAATTTTAAGATGTCTGGACTTCAGTTCCCAGAATTCCCCTGCCAGCATGCTGGCTGGAGAATTCTGGGAGTTCAAATCCAGATATCTTAAGGGTGCTAAGGGTGAGAAACATTGTTGTACACAGTACGTGGTATCACAGCTGGACTTCGAGGAGTTTACAAACCTAAATACAACCTACTCTCTCATCCAACAGGGCAGACTTAATATCTGTTTGAAAAGTGATTGCATGGCCTCTTAAAAGGGTTTTTTTTCCCAAAAGGTTCACCTGGTCCAGATTCTAAAATTACACAACTGAAATCTACAGCTAATAAGCCTGCTTAGAGCAAATTAATCTGTACACATTGATTTTCCCATTTGTCTGCCTAATTTCTTTACCTTCTCAGCCCTGAGAATATTGTTTCATACTACCACCCTTTCTTAGGTTCTTGCATATTTTCATGATCATTTTCATTTCTTTTTCCGGATTCCATCTTTTATACAAATTCCTTTGAACCATTCTACCAGAATGAACCAACCGCTTCCCAGATACGTTCACAGCTTAATCTGTACATGATATCTTTAAGTCTAAAAATGTAGCATAGTGAATAATAGGGTTCAATTTTCTATTCTTTCAGATCCTGAATTGAGTTGTTGTCAGGCCCCAGAAATGGACCTCAACCAGTCTCTATTTTCATATGCATTTAAAATCAAATTCATTTAGAACAAACAGTTCAGAAGTACCAGATAATCAAAAGACACAACATAAATATAAATGTATTGATAATGGATAGTTCAGAAATATAACGGGCATTAGATTAGGAGTATTAGTTAATTAATTTTAATTGAGTACCATTCTTTAAGCAGTTAATCATTAAAATGGATATATTTTCAAGAAGATTTCTCTGCTATTTAAGTAAGTGAGCAATAAGTTACACCTTATTATATAAAAGGCTCCATACTCAGTCTTGTAAAGAAATACAATTTTTAATATCTTATTCTTCATTATAATGTATCAAAACCAAAAGAATAACAATAATAAAAAAACAGAGATAAACTTCCGAATATCTACAATTAAAATCTGTTCTGGTAGTTAAAATTATTCTCCTGCATATAAATCTACCAAGCTTTAATTAAAGAATGTGTGTTATACAATAACTGAGGCCAACCATCACTTATTCCATTCAAGATCTTCATTTTTGGATACGTTCATCCCATGCTCTGGCCCAAAGTCTGGGAGAAATCAGTAAGTTTCAGGGCTTCAAAGAAGGCCAGCAAGATTGGAGCCATCTGAATCTCATTCTTCAATGGGGCAGGTGCTACAATAGAAATAACCCATCTCCAGTGTTCCACCTTTTGTTGAAGGGACCTGTAGCATTCCCAATCTGCTGATTCACATGGCATAAACTGAGATGATTGTAGGTAGGTAATCACAAAAATAACCCAACCTAGTACCATGAAATATTCATATCTTAATTGTACCTATAGCGAGTCAGTGCAAGTTGTGAAGCAGTGGTATTTCACAAATACACTAAGATGCACACATAACTACTTATAGCCCTGCATTCTGGACCCATTGCAGCTTCCAGGTGTTTTCAAGGGCAGCCCTATGTAGAGTGCATGGCTGTAGTCCAAACAGAAGGTGATCATAAGACATGAGTGACTATAAGCAAGGCGTTCCAATATGGGGAAGGGCACAACTGATGCACTAGTTGGATTTGCGCAAAAATCCTCTTAGCTATTAGATGCTACTTGCTTTGTCTGCAGGAACTGCAAGTCCAAGAGGACCCCAAAATATGCATAGGTTTTATATGGGGCAGTGCATCTCCTTCTAGACCTATAGATAGACAGTTTTCCAAATTGAGGTTCCCAAAAGCCTGTTCTTATCCATCAAGGTTCACATAGCTTTCAGACTGTTTTACCCTGTCAGGGTGTTCAGGTTAAAAAAATTAGATAGATACCTCAAAGGTTGCAGGAATTAATAAAAGAGGATATTTGTAGCTAACGGGTGAAATGAGCAGTCCTTGGTGCTCTCTGAACTTGGTTGTTTTTTTGAATATTACCTAGTTTGAGTAATGAAACATCTATAAGAAAATAGCCAAACTCACAGAGCACCTTGGTCATAGGAATGTTATTTTATTGTTTTATCTACAACTATCTTGAAAACCTGCCAATTTTCATTAGTTCCCTCTTGTACCAACAGGTAACTATCAGCTTAGAAAAATGCTCTTTATTTATTTCTTTATTTATTTATTCATTCATTCATTTGTGCGTGCTTGTTTGTTTTATATTTATTTGGTGTATTTTTGTCATTTTTAATCTGTCCTGTTATTACCCTTCCCTTCCCCCCTTATGTTTGTTTTTTAAATGTTCGTTTATGAAATATAGTGAAGATATTTGTAAACAAAATTATTTTTTTCAAAGGTGTAAGTCTGTGTACTATGTATGACAGAGGAACAATATACAAGGTGTACCAAAAGTCAGGCCCATGAGACAAATTACTGTATAGATTATATTGCACATTTGAACAGGTTGCCATTTCCTTTTGAACCTTTCCTTACTCATTTGACATGTGACTTTTGAATATACCTAAGTACAGTAGCATCTTCTGTGAAAAAAAAATAGTAAGATATTGTGATTGACCTATAAAGCCTGACTTTTTATATACCCTTGTTTATCTAAAAGTATGACTAATTTGATAAGTTTCATTGTTTATGATGAAAGAGTGAAAGAATTACTGATGATGAGAGATTACAAATGTGGGACGGAACATTTTTTGTAATGTCAAAGGTGGGTAATGGAAAAACACAGACATGGAGAAAAAGAAAAGCAATAAATGAAATGACTAAGAAAATAAAAAGTCAATTGATCGTGAAAAATAAAAATACGTGAGAAATGTAATTAATCATCAGCAGAATGTGCAGTTAAATGGCTGTAACAAAAAAGAATGTGAAATGCTTGGAACCAGTGAAAAGAATTAGGTTAAAAAAAATGCCATGATGGGAAGTATAAAAAATATTTGGTACAAAGATGATGTGAAACGAAGTGTGGATGTAGAAATTATTTACTTACTTAAAAATGTTATGTGACTACCTAGCACAAATTACTCTGGACAGTGACAAGAATACAAAAACTGGACAAAACAGATACAACAGTTGAAAGCAATCCATAATACGTAGAATACAACAACCAAAGCATCTCAAAACTCCCCCGGATTCCATTAACATTTTGGTCCTAACACTTGAAGGAAAACCAGGATTTTTCACAACTTTCTGGAAGGCCAGTTAGATTGGAACTGTTGGATCTCAGGGGGAATGTCTCCTCATTCCCATAGAAATAGAAAGAACTTGGGGCTCACCCACCCTGTCGGACCAGACAGAAGCTATTTGAAGCTCCCTCAAATAACTTGATCCTATGCCAGTGATGCCAAGATATGTGTGTCACAGGTAACACTTAATGTCATTTTTGGTGACACACACCAGACCTTTGTCTCTCTGGAAGTCATATAAGAGTCTTGTTGCATGGCTTCTGAAGCTTCCAAAATGTACACAAGAACAAAGCATGTTTTCCCACTCTTTTCAGAGGCTGCAAGGTCACAAAAATTTTTCAAAGTTTCTAGGCCTCAGGCAAATTGGAGCTGTCTTGGATGGTATTTTGAAAAACATTTACAATTATGTAAGTATGTCTCAGTCATCCAGGTCAGGATTATCCCAAAAGTGGGTTCCCCCTCCCCCAAAAAAGACAACTGGATTTTTTTTCCCTTGAAAACATTTCGCTTCTCATCCAAGGAGCTTCTTCAGTTCTGACCAAATGGTGGAAGATGAAAGGATTTATATTCCTTGCACTCATCTGCTTGTTAGCATTCGTTTCATGTCCCACTTTTGGGACAAATATGTAAATATGTATGTGTTTATTTATTAAAGAACACATTTAAATAATTTAATGTATTACTCTTTGTTATGAATTCTCTTTTGTCCATGGGGTGGTGTGGTGATATGCCAGCAGAGTCAAGATAGGCATTTTCTGAATTTCTGGCATGCCAAGGCCAAAAGGTTTGCCATCAACATCCCTATGACAGAAATTTACATCAGTGCAGTGGTTTTATAGGAGCAAACTTAAGCACACCTAACATTACATACATTGTTGCCTTCTGAACCTATTTATTTATTTAAATTGAAGCTTCCATGTGCTTTTCAAGGTCAACTCTTTAAAGCCTCCAAAAGAGTGAATGGAATTAAAAGTAATACAAATTATTTGGAGTAAAGCTGAAATAATTATCAAGATTTGTATGAGAGTTATAATGGTACCTTGCAGAGTGAAATTAAAATGAATGGTTTTATTGTTGATTTCATTGAAAAAGTAGATGAAAGGGAAGTCACAAATGCTTTGAGAATATTGGGAAATGGTAATGCCCAATTATGGATGTTGTATCTGGGGAAATGTTAAATTTTATCAATGGAGTTTGCTTATGAAGTGCTTATGCAATCTTATATACTGTGTATATTAAGATGACTTCTGTGATTGGGAAAATCCCATTATTCTCCTTTAAGAGGGAAAGATAGAAACAATGAATGCAGGAATACCCAGGAGTTGGTTTCTTAAGTACACTTAAGAAGATTTCTGTTTCAACATGTTGTGGCCAGCTTGTATTCTGAAGATGTTACTTGAAGTGTGCTGGACAAATATCTGGAAGAGTAGAAAGGTGCGATTTAGAGATCCGAAATGAAAACCAGCTTCAGGAGGAGGCTACCCTGTTTCTCCAAAAAGACAACCCACCTTGAAAAGAAGCCCTATCACGTTTTTGAGCTCATGCAATGAAATTAAGCCCCAGTTACAAAATTGGCCATAATTACAACCCTACCCACCCTGGGGTTCAGGGGGGTGGGACGAGGCACACAGTAAAAAATAAGCTAGGGTGGGGATGGTGGAGTGGAGCTGTTCTTACCAGGCCTCACACACCCCGACACCTGCCTCGCCTGCTTCTGTGGCTGCTTGCCACCACTTGCACACATCGCCCCAGCCTCCATTTTGCCTTTAGATGCCTTCTGGAAAGCCCTCTGCAGCTGATAATAGAGCTCTGAGGCGATCCAAGCTTTGTTATTGGCTGCAGAGGGCTTTCCAGAAGGCATCTGAAGGTGAAATGGAGGCCAGGGCGATGTGTGCGAGTGGTGGCAAGTGGCCGCAGAAGAAGTGGACCAACAATGGGCTCCTGCTTGGCAGGGCTGTGGGTGCCACTGCCATGAGATGAGTCAATAATTAGACCCCTCCAAAAAGAAGGCCTAGCCATGGGGGTGGGTGTCAAAAGAAAATAAGACCCTGCCTTCTTTTTGGAGAAAGATGGTAGCAATAGATATCTGGGGCTAATGGACCTGGGGAACATGTGGGGTAGCTGATGGCATCAGATTATTTGGATCCTGGATTCTCCAGTCTAGAACAGGTGTGCAGACTGCCAACCAGTGCAAAGGCATTCAACACATCTCACCCATCTAGGATACTCCAGTCCTTGATTGTCTGGAGCTGCAGCAGGTATTGTTTAAGAAGTATTATTGCCAGCAATCCTATGTTGGAAACAAACCATTCCATGTAACAGAACTCTGTGCATTTGTCAATGGAACCCATTGCTTGTGGAAACACTGTCCTTTGACCCCCAAACTGACTGATACCTGTGCTTGGACTTTCAGACTTCTGTATTTTGACTTGGCCATTCTTCTGCTCTTCTCCTTAGATCAGAAATGGAAAATGATGGCCCCTTTATGACTTGTGGATTTCAACTCTCAGAATTCCTGAGCCAGAATGGCTGGCTGAGGAATTCTGGGAGCTGAAGTTCACAGTCATAAAAGGGCCATCGTTCCCCACCCCTGCCTTAAATGTTGGCTGTTTGGAATTCTTTGCTGGCAAGCTGTTTCGGAAATGGGGCTTGGTTACTGCATGCCTGCATTTGTACCTATGCCATGCCTGCCTTGCTTTACACAAATTGAAGTCTTGTAACTAAATTCTTTGGGATAGGACAGGAAGAGTGCCAGGGAATGACAATGAGCAGAATTTGAAAAATGCATGTATCTGGTATTAAAATCAGATTTTCGCATTCATTGGAAATGTACGAACTTAAGAAAGGTTATGTTAATTTTAAGAAAATGAATCATAAAGTGAATAGATTCACAATATAGAATATTTTGGACCTTGTTTGTAGAATGGTTTGTAATTTGAAACACCAAGTACAATTACGTTGATGCCATTCTATTGTAGGGCATTTTAGATTAAAATCAGTATTTAAATGAATTGGCAGCCAATGCTGGATTAGTGTGTAATGAACTGCCATCACCTATTGCCAGATGAAAAGCACCTTTTTGCATTTTGTATCAATGTGGAGTTGAAATTTGGTTGCTGAATTTGATAAAAAAAAATTATATCAAGGAAGTAATACTATCAAGAATAATTGGAATGTTTAAAAATAGCTCAATATAAATTAGGAACATGGCAAAGATGCATGTTAACTCTCTGATTCATGGATCAACAGATAAGATAATTCAGGTAATGTTAGAGGGATTGGCTGTGAACATGAAAATGCATGTGCTCTTGTATGCATACAATATAAAAGTTGTGGCCTGAGGCCTGAACATGCTGCTTTTCTATTATGAACCCTGAAATATAGAAGAGCTTTTTCCTGGACAACCTAATGCAGTTGGCTGAGAATCTGAATTATTACCAGTAAGGATTTGAAGACGAACCTCTCACTTGTTCTTGACAGGGAAAATGAAGTGAACAACTGAAAATTATAGATACAGTAAATGGCTGTGAGGATTCTTTGCTGTCCAAGGACTAGACACAAACAGTGCAGTAAATCTGTGCATAATACTTTGTTGTTGCAGCACACATTTTCCTCATACAAGAAGTTACTGCTCTGTCACCTCCACCTCCATCCTTCTAGGTCTTTGCAAGATGATGTTGCCACGTAAAGATGTCTTTCAAACTCAGTCTATTATACTCAGCCTTCGTACTCAGTTTACACATAAGTATCAACAATCATTTGCCTTTTTCCAAAAGCCTTGCACTAGTTGGGAGAAAGTTCTGTTTCAGTATGGTTGCTCTGCTTCTAGATGCTACCAACTTCCCGGCCAATTTCCAAGCTCTCTTCTTAAATAGTATTGCTTTGGAGCACTAGCTGAGCTTTACACCGTCCTCCAGGCAAGACACCCACCAGGATATGCTGCTTGCTGTGTAGCTTGTGGGCCTGGCAGTTGATTGATAGTGGTCTAGCCTTCCTATAATAGATGTTAATCTTCCGACAGTTGCCTGCCTCTTCCTCACCTATATTCACTTTGCAATCTCCATTTCTCCTATGTGCTCACACCCACTCTGTTTTAGCATTTGATTTTATAAACTAAGGATCTTAGTGGGGTGACACTGCCTCTGGATGTCTGGCACATCCTTGAAAATGCCAGAGTGTGGCTTAGTTAGCTGGACATCTGGAAAACTGGTTTGAATGCCTATGGGTGTGAGGGGATGGCTGAATGCCTAAGGAAGCAGGGGAAAAACCAGTCTGCATGCCTGCAGCTACTTTTAAAATGAACAGACAGCAGCCCCAAGTTCAGTCCCTCATAATGGCAGAAACAAACAAAAACCCCAACAATTAACAAAGAAGTAAATTAGGGGTTGAGAATGCAGGTAGAAAGGTAATGGGGTTTTTTTGCAAAGTACGCGTGATTTGAAAGAAGTAAAGTACTTAAGTCTTCCCATTTTTCAATACAAAAATTAGAGCTAAGTATGCTAGGAGACGAGGTGGCTCAGTGGCTAAGATGCTGAGTTTGTCCATCGGAAAGGTTGACAGTTTGGTGGTTGGAATCCCCAGCGCCGCATAATGGAGTGAGCACCCATTACTTGCTCCAGCTTCTGCCAACTTAGAAGTTCGAAAGCACGTAGAAATGCAAGTAGAAAAATAGGGCCCACCTTGGTGGAAAGGTAACAGCACTCTGTGCACCTTTGGCATTTGGTCATGCTGCCCACATGACCACGGAATCATTGTCAGACAGCACTGGCTCTTTGGCTTACACACAGAGATGAGCACCGCCCCCTAGAGTCAGGAACGACTAGCATGCATGTGCGAGGGGAATCTTTATGCTAGGAGAAACATTAAAGTAATGCAGAAGAAATAGGAGTTTTAAGAAGTGTGTGTCATTAAATAAGGTGAAAGTGGGTGCTGAATAAATATATTTGGATTGCAAAATGAACAATCAGTATAAACAAAGGTACTTTGATATAGTTTGGCTATGTAGAGAGACTGAATGAACGAGAATCAACTTGTAAAATGAATATATGAAGGAAGAGTGAACGGACTGAGAGATAGGGGAAGATGAAAAAAGTTTTGATTGGATTTAATGGGTAGGGTCCTCAAAAATAAATAGGTGAGAATTTAAATGATTAAATAATAGAGTATGAATAAGATACAGACTTCAAAGAAGCAATGATTGTTTGTAAGAACAGAGACTTATGAAGCAGTAGTGTGGAAATCTTGGTGTAAACTAATTTAGCTGTATTTCCTTATTTTATCTTTTGGCTTATTCCTTTCCTATGTGCTTTAAAACCTCATGCCCTGCTCTTCCCAAGATTTGATTAGCCCTGACTCTCCTGGTCTTTCAGAAAGACCCTATAACCTGGTTATTCTCAGAGGCATTGGGTTTGGAAAGTTAGTGAGCCTGTCAGTTATTATTACTATTGTTGATGGTCCTTCTTGTCTGTCTCTTATTCTTCCTTACTTCCTCTTTGACCACTCTTAGATTTTCCTGCATTGAAATTTTTGTGCTTATATTGATTTTTTAAATCTTTATTCATTACCAGTTGCTGGGGTGATATGGACAGCCGTACATTTGAGTGAGTGAGTGAGTGAGTCTCTCTCTCTCTCTGTGTGTGTCTTTTAGAGGTAATTGGGTCTAGTGGTTAAGGCACCAGCCCAGGAGTTCTAGAACCATTTTAGGCATGAAAGCTGGTTGGGTAACTTTGCCCAGCCACTTTTACTCAGTCCCCATGGCAGGTTTGGGTGACAAATGGGTTGGTCAATTCCTATTGTAACCAATAGATAACTCAGTGGGGAAAAAAGGCAGACTCTGCAGTTGTGGGAGAACAATAGGAAAAGAGGAAGGAAAGAAGGAATGTACATTTCATAGAAGGCAGAACATTGAAGCACAAGTGAATTGTCTGTATGCAGCTGTTAATATATATACTATACTACAGAGGTGAAATTCAGCAGGTTCTAACAGGTTTGCTAGAACCGGTAGTAAATTTTCTAAGTAGTTTGGAGAACCGGTTGTTAGAAGAAATCTCCTTTTGTTTTTTTCCCCACTTTACGGCACCCACCCTATGGAATGAACTTCCCCCGGAGATTCGTATTATTGCGGATCTCCGGAGTTTCCGACACGCCCTGAAAACCCATTTATTTCAACAAGCCGGCCTGGCCTGATACCGAAGGGTTAATTAACTTTTAAACTTGAATCTTAAATTTTATATGAATTTATTTTAAATTCTGGGTTTGTTTTTAATCATTTAAATTGAATTTTAAAATGATATCTAATCAGCCATTATTTAATTATTTTAACTGC
>JAEANM010003453.1:0-22375 GCA_017656035.1 Myanophis thanlyinensis
ACTGAATTTAAAATGTTTTAAATGATTAGCTTTTATTTAATTATCTTAATTGATTTAATTGTATCTTGTATTTTTATTAGCTGTTCACCACCCCAAGTCCTTATGGAGAGGGGGTGGTATATAAATTCAATTAATAAATAAATAAAATAATAAATGATTAATGCCATCTTTGTCCCATATTCCAGCCTGAATCCTGTTTGAGAGGGCCCAGCTAATCTACCTTATCCAGAGCCGTTTGAAGCTGCCATGCAACTAATTTCTCAGGTAAGGTTGGAGACTGGACAAAAACTATCCAGGTTGTCAATAAACCATAGTTTTTCCATAAACCATAGTTAACATCAGTGAGAGTTAAGGATTCATGCATAATATGAAATGTTTGTTACCTAAAAACCACAACTATATCGCAACTGTATCAGAAAAATAGAACTAGAGGACTTTATGAGCCAAGATTTGTGAGCATTAAAACAATAATTAACTCTGTGACCAAATGAAGATTGACTCATCTGGCACAACTGAATTGTAAATTCTTTAGGAAACACTAACCTTTACCTTAAAATTTAGATTCTGAGCACTAAAATAAGATTGCTTCCATCACAAAAATAAGTATGTGTTCTTGTTGTCTACATTTTCCAAATGCAAGCAGTCACTTTAAACTCACTGTCAGAAAACAATCAGGCACTGTAACCAGAGCACTTTAGGATAATATCATCCAGTCCAGGACCATTTTTGCAATCAATTTGATTGCTGATGTAGATCAGCTGCATGTGAAGAAGACAGACATGATATGTCCAAATTAAGAAAAGGAGGATACATTTTCTGAACCTACTTTCCTTTGTCACTTGGTTCTATCTATTAAATTGTGTGATGAAAAGACCTGTCAGGTAGAAAGTAGGGGGCAGAATGGGATAGCCTGTCCTGGTGATAGAAAACAATCTTCTACTGGCAGCTTAATTTGGTCTGTCTCTCAGCAGTATATCATTGGAGTTGGTCAGCAATAAGTTATTTGACACTGGCACTATTACCATGGCTAAGAAATGGACGTTCCTTGCTTGTAGGTAATGTGGCAGCAGCAGAGGCATCTCCATATGGTTGCCTCAGTGCATAGGTAGCTAATACCTCTGCCAGGGCAGCATCCTTGTTGGCATTGTGAACAAAGATTTCCAGAGGGCCTGTAGTTTATCCTTGAAGTTTTCTGCTGCAAGTTTCCTGCTGCTTGCTCTCCTTGCACTTTTTGTTTTTTTAAATATACATTCTCAGAGTAGGCAAGCAGTTGCAGCAACAAGGAGAAGCAGCAAAGCACCAACCATTTGTTGGGCCTACTTGAAGTTGAGCCTGAGTCTATAAGGAAAGAGTGTTGATCTCAGTGTCAGAAATAAGGATGTGAGCGTAGTGGGGAACCAGGCCAAGTAATAACATTTTGCCAAAGCCAAGTTTATATACTGTACTAATGTATACAACAAGCCAGTGATGGCGAACATTTTAGAGACTGAGTGCTCAAACTGCAGGTATCGTGCATTCATGTGCACGGTGAAGGCCCAAAGACTGGCCAGGTGAGAGGTGGGGCATCACAACACTGGCAGCTCTGCAAGAGGCAAGATCTTTTTCTTTCGCAAGCTTCTGTTTTATCATTTGCAGAGAAACTTCTGTTTTCCTGAAAATGATGACGAGAAACGCCATGGAGAAATGCAGTGGAGCTGAGCTGGGGTGAAGGCGTGTGTGCCCACAGAGAAGACTTTGAGTGCTACCTTTGGCACGCATGCCATAGGTTCGTCACCACTGCAATAGGCAATATTCAATCCATTTTTACCAGCACTCATCCCAAATTTCTCATCATACTGTGATAATAAATAAATAATATTCCTTCCATATTATCCAGCTATTGCTTCTATATTGGTTTGGAT
The DNA here is from genome assembly GCA_017656035.1 of Myanophis thanlyinensis. Lineage (NCBI taxonomy): Eukaryota > Metazoa > Chordata > Lepidosauria > Squamata > Homalopsidae > Myanophis > Myanophis thanlyinensis. The sequence goes on from JAEANM010003453.1 coordinate 1,902, forward strand.
AGCTGGGACATGCTAATACATTCAAGAGGGCCATGTATCCTTCTGAGACTACAAAATTCATCAATATTTTATGAAGCACCAGTGATCTTATTTTATCTGACATTGCACAGCTTGCCCTTACATATAATAAGTTAGGATCCACTGACAGTCTAAAACACTGGTACAACATGATTATTTCAGCCAAAGTTTGTATAGTTAAAAACCACTTAGGATGATGCTTAAGGATCTCACTGAAATACATTTTGAACATGATGTTTCTCAAAGCACTCCTAGGTGATCTAACATTTCAAATAATCTTAGTTAAAGATTCTCTTATTGGTTAAAATTCTAATTTCTGTATATCTAGAAATGCCAATTTGGGAAAGGCTGATCTAGATTATTTCAGAAGACTACATAGACTCCAATGCTATAGCAATGACCTAGGTAGCCCCCCAAATCACAACTGAAAATTGTTGGTAAATGATTATATAGTTAAGTTTCTGGAGACAAATTTGCAAGTGCCTATTTTTTCCAAGACAAATGTGCCTGTCTTTTTCCTATAATTTCTGCTGTTGAATCTTCATTTTTTAATCTGGTTTCTGATATAAGAGGAAATATAATAAAATGTTTACTTGACATTTATATACAGAGGTGATATGCTAGAGGATTCTCCAGCTGAATTAATAGATGATTCTTCTGCTGATTTAGTAGATATTTCAGCATTGCATGTTAAAAGAACATTATAGTTTTTTATTCCTACAGGCAAATTAGATCAAAATAGCTTGCTGAATCATTAATTGTAAATTTCATTCTAATCATAGTTGAAGTGATTTGTGTATGTATAAAAACCCACCATGATTCAACCTGAACACACATTACCTGTTTACTGTGACAAGATTTCTTAGAAAGGATGAGAAAGAAGATAGCATTAATCTCTCTATAGATCACAAAATCCAAAAAAAACGTAATAACAACATCTTATAGTATCAGCCTGCAATATGGACTAACATGGATTAATAGAAACCACTAAATTTAGTGTGATGCAGAGACCAGAAAAATGTTTCTGTTACAATCTGGAATAGGTTTCATATTTTCTTTATTAGTCACTTATTTCCAATTGTTCTTTCCTTTTTGTGAACAGAAAAAAATGTGGCACAGACACAGAATATGTCTAGAGGATCATGAACTGCATTTATATAAGGTTTTTCCTGTCTGAGATGGAATTTATTTTTTCATTCATATTTGCAGTTGTTCTCGGGCTGTTATTTGCTTCACCTTACATTTGATAGAATACACAGGATTTATTCATTAACACCAAATTTCATGTTTTCAGTTCCTCTTATATCAGATGATTTAATTCTGCTTTGTCCTCAAGCATTGTTTCTTCACAGATTTAATTCTTCCACTAACTGATATCTTCAAAAACTGGGTAATACAGTAGTATATTCCCATCCTAGAAATAAGAATTTCAGTGAGGGGTTTTTAACAATGTCTTGCAGAGATTAGCCACAATAAAGGCTTCTTGGTGCTCTCTGAGTTTGGTTGGTTTTGTTGCAGACATTTTATTACCCAAACTAGGTAATTTCAATTCAATCCTTTTTTGTCAATGCACAACATGTGTGCAGCGAAATTGAATATCATTTTAACATCATTAATAACATCATTACAGTAGTGCTCTAATGAGAGAAGTTATCTATTTAAGGTGATAAACAGATATAATGCAAATATTCCCCGGCTACTCCAGTTTTAAACTGAAACTATTCCAGTTTTAATTAGAACGGTGACATTGAGGAAGAGATGTGCTATTTTTTTCTTTGAAATTGCTATTTTGGGTTTTAATATAATCTCAAATTAAATACAGGCCTGAAAAAGAGAACCTAAATTCTTTTTCAACTCACAGTTGACAATAGCGGCAGGGTGAAATATGAGTTAATGAAAATCAATTCAACAAGCAATTTTGCACATAGTTGCAAGGTGTCATTAGAAGCAACCAGCCAACAGTTTGGGCATTTGCTCATCCTAGTTCAATTCCTAAAGTTGAAAACCTGAGCATTGTTAGCCAAACAGGTGTTCTTTGTCTGTTGGCTACCTTAACTGACTGTGCTCTTTGTTTATAAAATCCGTATATTTTAAGAAATAAGTGAAAAAGAAAATGGACAGCCAAGGCAGCCAGCCAACACCTTTCTTCACCGTGTCAATGTTCTAACCCCTCGTGTCACTCTGCCATCTGATGCCCAGACTTCAAATATTAATGCAATGCTAATTTTGACTTCCTGACCCCCACTCTTTCTGCTGTGACTGGTACACAGTACAAGTCCAGGAAGAATGATGAGATCTCTAGCTTTGCTTCCTTCTGATTCATATTCACTGGTTTGTTTAGAATTTCTGATCTTCCTAAAATTGGATCTAGCCAGAAAAAACAATATTTACCTCATCTTCTTTCTTCTCTCCCAAATGGACTCCATAAACAAATGGCAATGCAAGACAGGTATGTAAATTTTTGGCCATGTCCCCAGTTCTACCTAGCTATGGTATGCCCTGGCAATGTTTCTTTGCTTTTCAGTCAATATGTTGTTTTCATTTTGTTCCAACCCAAAGTGAAAGACAATCGTTTTGCTCAATAGTCTCCCATCCGATTACTAACTAGGGCCAACAAGGTATGAAGGGTAGGGGTGGAGTTATTAGGGTTTTTTTGGGGGAATCTTTGTAAACTACCCAGAATTACTGAGAGTGAGTTGAGTGTCCATATAAAAGTTTTTAATAAATAAAAAAGTTTAGCTTCCAAGACCAAAGGCAACATTATATTGAAGTATCAACCCAATTGATTAATCAGATTTTTAAAAGACAAATGATTGATCAACTAAGCATTTAAAACTTTTTAATAGACTGACTATAAAATAGATTTAAATACAATACCATGTCTTGTAAGATAAATAGCATACCCATTCCCTGTCTTAAAATCTTCATTCACTGAGAATATACGGAGCATATATGACTAGCAAGTACAAAAAGTTTGCAAAAACAAAGTCCTGCTCATCCATTCTTTGTGCCTAGGTGTAAAAACCTCAGGGACTAAATTGAAAGTACAGAGAAGGTACTTGTAAACAATATGTAAACCAACAGGCCATATGCTCAGTGTAAGCAGCGGTACATCTGAAGGTATCTTTGAAACTGACTTTTGGTTTCTCATAGAATGTATAACTACATTTTTCTGTGCTTAGGAATAAGAAGAGAAAGCAAACTATGTGTTTGTCTCTTTGTTGCATTAGGGCAATGAGCAATATTCTGACAGTGAAGAAGCTCAAGTTTTCAAAGTCAAAGCATTGAAGCAAAAGAACACCAATATTGAACAAATACTAAGAATTAGTTTATCTGCAGATATTGAATTGAGATGCAATTATGGAGAATAGCCAGGTAATAGCTATACTGGTGGGGTTTGGGTCTTATAAATTTATTTGGGGATACTTTATTTCAATTTGTTTATGGAATTTATGTCTGTGTGGTTGTATGAAAATGCTAATACTGCCTTGATCTCTCAAGCAAGATTAGACATACAATAATTCTTAATTAAATGACTTATTTGTGGTACAGAGGCAAGTAAGGTCTAGAAATTTTTATTTTGATCCATCTTCAAATTGCTTTAGAAATGCTGGTGAGTTGCTATTTGTGCATGAGTGCTTGTCTCTGTGGATGTCTCTGGGAAGAATGTTGGTCTGTCCAGATGTATTGAATTATAACTCTTTCATTATTTGCTATGCTAAGCAGAATTGAAATAAAAGTCCCAACTTCCATTTCAGCTTTGTGGTTTCTTCATAGAAAATCAACTAACTGTTTTTATCTTTCCAAAGACAAATGTGTATGCTTGCTCTATTTTGAGTTAGAAATATTGTTGGTCAAATATAAGTTATGCATCAATCATTTAGAAAGAAGCTTACCACACTTTTCAAAGATAACCCACTGACTAAAGTTACACAGAAATCTTTTCTACTAAATTAAATTGCTATCAAATATAATCAATAAACATGGCAGAAAGACATTGAACTCTACCACATAAATGTACAGCATATCAAGTACCTTCAGAACATCATGTGTACCTGGAAACAACATTACAAGCATGCCAGAGGTGAAATTCAGCAGGTTCTAGCAGGTTTGTTAGAACCGGTAGTCAATTTTCTAAGCAGTTCAGTTGTTAGAAGAAATCTCCTTTTGTTTTTTTCCACTTTACAGGGTTAATCCTGTAAAAAAGGCAGGACAGAAACATCCTGGTGTTGTTTCTAGCCTAATCTTTATTGCCCTGCTTACAGAAACAGCCTACCCAGTCACATGACCCCCTGCCAGCCATGCCCACAGAACTAGTAGTAAAAAAAATTGAATTCCATCACTGAAGCACTCAAACTATCTTCTAAACTTCCAAAAAGAAGGTTGTTTCTATACTATGTCTCTGCTGCAGAAGGAATACACATACTCATATTTGTGTATTCATTGCACTATGAGTGAGTTCACAATGCAAAACCAGCTCTCCACCTCATAACTGTTGGATACAGTAGGCATGCCAAAATGACTCTGAATGGGCAGCCAACTGGTAGTGTAGTGGAGCTCAGAAAATTCTTTTAAAAGTAATCAAGAAGTAAATGACAGGGAGAGCAATGGATATGATCCCAACTCCATAATAAACAGATTTCTCAATGTTCTCTCTTTCATGTCTGAACATTTCATCCAAAGTTATAATAGGGTCATTTACAATGAAATAGAATGTGCAAATTGAGTTCTTTTTTTTTCCAGTATATGTTCACTGAACACCTAAACAAGAACTAATGTGAAGAGATTGTGAAGAAAATAAAGTCTGCATTAGGCAACTGCAAACTGATCTATTTTCATTCCATATTAATTGCTCATATTGAATAAAAATAGCACTAAGAGCACTAGATGTGAATTTTATCATATGACTATGAATAAGCCAGTTGTCCCAGGACATTCCCACATTACAACGCTACCAGGTCCAATTCTGGAAATTAATTATGATCCCCACGATACTGATATTTTTGAAAACTGAGTTGGTGAGCTTTTCCGATTCAGTGTTGGTGTATTTTAAACTATACTAAAAGAAGTATTTCCTTGGGATTTTGCTGCTTTGAGGAGCTTACGAGAAATCAATTTCTTCATTTATAGATACTTTTTATGTTAGAAGGACTCTCAGCTTTTAGGCCTTAGCTTCCCTTAGTATGATTTTCAAGGGAAAAATTATTTTAATAGTTTTGGTGCTCATATTTTTTGTGCTTGATCAGATAACTATCCACAACACATATATTTATCATAGTCATTTGATGTATTTGATTTATTTAATTTATTCCCTTCCTTTGTTCTGAGTGTTCAGAGTATATTTCCCTAATTTTATTTCCTTCAACAATCCTGTGAAGTAAATTGTACTTGGAGAGACTGACTAAAGAAGCTTGCTGGGTTTTGTAGCTGACTGAGGATTTGAAACAAAACCTTCCTGGCCCAGGTGAACTAGCTTAACTGCTACAGTACAATGACATGGATCAGTGAACTGCTCATGCAAGCAATTTGTTTTATTTTCCTTTGGAGCATGGGTGTCAAACTCACTGCGTCACTTTGACGTGATGGATCACGATGTTTTTCCCTTCATGGAGCTGGGATGGGCATAGCCTGTGTGTGACACACCCGGCCTGCGGGCTGTCAGTTTGACACCCTTGCCCAGGAGTAAGGATTAGGGAATTTCTATTTCTTCAGGAGCTGTCCTTCTGATCCTTTTATTTTTTTTAAACTTGTTCTCAGTATTGTACAGTCAGGGAGGATATTGTCTCAAAACTGCTTTTTGAGAGATTGGGAAGTGGAAGTCCTAGTGAAATATTCAATGCCAGGATAAAACTCTTGTGACAATTGTCCCCACTGTAATGGTATCCACAACTCATTTGGCATACCACATTCTTCCTTGTTTTATATTGTTAACATAAAACCTTTTGATATATCATGTCTGAAAAGTCAACTTCTTTTTAACTGTAAATTTCATGACCTAACAACACAAAAAATGGTTCTTACTAGCCATGTGCCAGTTACTGGATTGGCTAAATTTAATCCTGAATTCTGAGTATTTTCCTCAGAAATTTAACACAGGCTGATTAACAAAGGTTTTTACCCAGCACCTTTTAAAGTAGCATAACATGTTCCTGAGCAGAATGCTTGACTCCTCCAATTTCTTCCTTCCTTTTACTGCATCCTCTGTCAAAATAGCTTTCTTTCAATGTTTTTATTTTATCTATTTCTTAATGGTCCAATAAATAATATGAATATTATTAAGGTTTTATTTTGTTAATAGGTTTTCTGCCTAATAATTTTTGAGTCCATTAAAGATAAATTGAGTCCATTGAAGATTTCTAAAGAAGGGAAAGATTCACAGTAGAATTCTCAAATCTGTCCATTGATTGCTTATCTTTCAATCTGTCTCATAGCTTTTGCGTTCCTTTGGCTTTCTTGGTGATTTCTTCCAGCTAAACTAATTGTATTTGATTTTTTTATGTTGCAAGGTCATGCTGTTTGGCTAATCAAACATAGATTTTTAGAAAAGATCATGCTAACCTACACATTTCAGTTTTCCATTCTGTTCCTTTCATTAATCTTAATTGCTTGAGAAAATGTTGTTATAACCTTTTACTTATATAACTATTTAAACTATTTGAGGAGACATTGTGAGGTGTTCTTAAACTTTGAAATAGTTGTCCCTATATAGGGTGGGAAAACAAAGACACAAAATGCTGTATCAAAGCTAGACCGTCTGGGAGCACTGGATATTGATGCATTGGTGCCTACCCATGATGAGCAAGGTTTCTGTATCCCAGAATGGAAACGGCAGGTGATGGTCAGAAAATTACAGGCTCAACTAGCATCTGAAGAAGAGGTGGACAAGAAGGTATTTCACTGAGCTAATAAAATTAAAAGTCCTCTTCATTTCTTTTCTAACTCATATTTATTTATAATTCCAGTTAAATATTTTGTTTTGAATTCACTATGTTGAAAACTTCTTTCCCCCAAATTCAAGCAAGAAACAAGGTACTACAGAATCATTACATTTGTAGTGGGTAGGTGGTGGTTGGGGTTACATCTTCTGGGGTTTTTTTTGGTGAAACATATTATCCCTCTATTTAAGGATGCCTTAAAAACCTCTATAATTTATATTTACACATAGAATTACTATGTAGGTAGACAAACATTTACTTAGATTCATTTCTTGTTGTGACACCTGGTTATCTTAAAATACCTTTAGGTTGCATATTTGTGGTGTCATCAGTAAGGCTTGGACTCCAAATGTGTCTAAGATGCTGTAATTCCAATAATAACATCCTTGAAGATTTGTCCATGGCAGGCTGAGAAGTTGTGCCTTTGAATGAACATGACTTGATACAATTTCTTCTTGTTTTCTTTTTTTGCCCTTTCCAGAACAAAGAAAGCTGGGCACTAGGTACTGATGTCTGGCAATACTCACAGGATCACAAGGCTATCCTTGGCCCTTATGGGGAACTACTAACAAATGATGATTTGCTGTACTTAGAGAACCAGGTTGAGAAGCTGCAGATTAAGAAGAAATGCCAGGAGTTTAAAAATGAGCTGCGACGCCTAACAGAAGAGCTACAAAGTATTTTTCCATCTCCCATTATCAGTGTCACAGTCAACCCTCAGTTTCTTCCATCTTTCTCTCAGGAAGACAATCAGGAACTACCAGACTGGTGCAATCATATGTCTGGAATAGTAAAAAATATATCTCTACTACTTACCAACATAAATAAAACCAAGAAAGAGGGGGCTAACGAGAAGTCAGTTTTTTCCCTAAGAGATTCAACCAATAAAGAAATTGTAGAAAGTAGTGTCTCTGTACAAAGTCTGAGAAACAATTTTGAAAAACATAATTTTTTGAGTGACTACAAACCTTTTGAACCCCAAGTTTTGAAGAACATGTGCTTGCAACATGATGCAAGCAAGGAGTCGACACTTCAAACATTATTTAGCATCTGTAAGACCAAGGGGCAATTAAGTAGTAGAGAACATAAGCCTGGAGATGTGGAAAGCGCCAGTGATTCCAACATCGTCTATAAGCAACTGTCCTCGAAAGCAGGTGGAAGTTGTGTGTCACTAACACAATCTGCCATCCTCCGAAAAGAACGAATTGTGCTACTTTTTCTAAGTCATTGGAAGAAATCTGCATGTGCTCCTTCTTTGAAACTGCTGACTAGGAAGAGTCTAAGTACTCAGCAGCCTATAAAAGCAGGCCTTATAGAGGTTATAGCAGAGGTCAGAAAACAGCAGGATCCTTTGCAGAAGCCCTTGAAAGAAATGAAGAGATTTGTCCATTTAGTTCATCAAAGATATGCTATCAAGAAGTTAATCAGTCACTGGAAGGATGTCATTTCTCTGCTGTCATCTCAGGAGATCAGACATCAAAGTTATGAGCACACAATCTATTCTCCAGAACAATTCTTACCCTATGTCAAGGGTAAGCCTACTGATTATAACAGTTTGAGTCTTGATCTATTTATGCTTGGCTACTTCCTTATCCTGGAGCTGGATCTATCACCCGAAGAACGTAAAGGAAGACATCTCCTTTGCTTTGAAGTTTTCAATCACCTGAGTAGACACCAGTGGGAAACTGTGCGTGCCTTTCACAAAGCTGTGACTGATGAGATTGCAGCAGGCAAAAGAAACTGGAAAGATAGTTTTGAAGATATCAAGGAACATTTTTTTGGTAATAACGACCTGACTAAAACCACAGAACTCCAAAGGCTTTCCATGGAAACAAATCCAACAACAATAACCAAAACGAGGATATCAGGTAGTGTTCTTGAGCCTGAAGAGCAGGTCTCAGGGAAATACTTTGAACTAGGTAACTGCAGTAACGATGATATCTACTGTTACATTGACAGGAGTTTTGCTTTCTGGAAAGAAAAGGAAGCAGAGATCTTTAACTTTAAAGGATTGGGATCTTTACATTAGTAATCTCTGTTGTAAGTAAGAATGATGTGCAGATTACACAAAGAAGCCTGCTGGCTACATGGTTGGTTACTTCAGGAAAATTTCTAGAATTAACAAACATAAACTCTTTGAGAATTATTAAGAAAAATCTGCAAAATTCATGTCTAAACAACAATAACAAAATGACACAGCAAAAACTAAACATCAGCTAGACTTTTGTTGTAAAGAACTATCAAATAAAAAGGGTTGGTGGGAAATGAAATAATGCTTTACCCTTCTTACCAATTCCATCCTCTTTTCTTCAAAAACTTCTTGTATCCACCAGTTTTTCATCTCCCCTGGCCTTTGTAACCCTCATTTTACTTGCTTACTCAATTGCAACTCTGTCTGCATTATAGAAACCACTGCTGTAGAAGGAAGCAACTAATCTGCCAAATAAAACCAGGTACTTCTTCACAAAAGAGTTTTAAAAGGGTGCTTCATATCGATAACTGACTAAGCAGAGTATCTTGTCAAAAATTCTATTACATTATGGCATGGTGTCCTTTGTCTTTACGTGTGAATTAACAAAGTGCTTATGTACACTGTCACCTGTGCTTTTGAGCATGTATTTTGAAGAAATTTATTTTCATATAAAACTGGAAGTTAAAATAGTTCTGAACCTTGTAGTTTTCAAGGCATATCATTTTCCAGGCACATTCCTTTGTTTATTTTGTGCATGAATTTCTGCTGTGCAACAATCCTCTTGCAAAGTTGATTGTATTATACAAAGCTATAAAAAATTCAGCTCATCACTAGCTCTCCACAAGTCAAGTAAAATCAAGTAGGCTTTATTGTCATTTCAACAATATACAAGTACAGTACAAGTGAAATGAAGCAACGTTCCCCAGAAACAAGGTTCTACATCAGACAACATAGATAAAAGAAAAAAAAGCAGGACACAGAACTATACATAGCTCTAAAACTAAAAATTTAGAAAAAAATTAAATACACTATTTATGGTTCCAGTTTCTTTGTGTTGAGGAGTCTGATGGCTTGTGGAAAGAAACTGTTACACAGTCTGGATGTGCAGGCCCAAATGCTTCTGTACCTCTTTCCAGATGGCAAGAGACTAAAGAGTGTGTATAAGGGATGTGTATGGTTAGCCACAATGTGTCTGGCTTTACAGATGAAGCGTGTGGTGTAAATGTCCATGACAGAGGGAAGAGCAACCCCCGATGATCTTCTCCGCCGTCCTCACTATTCGCTGTAGGGTCTTGTGATCCAAAACACTGCAAACCAGGTGGTGATGCAGCTGCTCAGGGTGTTCTTGATGGTCCCTCTGTAGAAGGTTGTGAGGATGTGTGGTGGAAGCTGTGCCTTCCTCAGTTTCCTCAGAAAATAAAGACAGTGCTGGGCCTTCCTTGTTATGGAACCGTTGTTGAGGGACCAAGTGAGATTCTTCACCAGGTGAACACCAAGGAATTTGATGCTCATTATGATCTCCATGAAGGAGCCGACAATGTTCAGCAGGGAGCAGTCATGTTGTGTCTTCCTGAAGTCAACAACCACAATAGATAGGAGCAAACTGTCAGAATTTGCCTTGCATTTCAGGGGCTTTTAAGGGAACAACATTGATGGCTTAAACTTGCAGATGTTCAAGACATTTACTTCAACCGTTCATATTCATGACTCCTTCTCCAAGAATATGGTTTAGTGCCACAACATTCTGTTCAAAATCTAGGGCAGTCCATAGAGGTTCATTTCCTCAGGACTTTATTATCCTAATTTTTCTTAGAGAGATATTTAAAATTATCCCTGTGGAAAATCACAGACATTGCATTAGCATGGCCATTTTATCTAGCAAGTGCCTAAACTAATCAAATTTATAACCATTTATCCAGAACAAAAAAGTATTTTTCAACTATTTCCATTTCTAGGATGCATTGCAGCCAAACTTGAACATTCTACTTGATCCGTTTGCTTTGCAGTTTATTCGCCTGGTGTTTTCGGATATTCAACTGAAGAGTTATCCCTAAAACATACATAAAAACTGCTGCATAATATTATTGCATATTCTTCTGGGCACACATATGGGGATTTTGCTCTCTGATACATCTACAGCAGGAGGAAAGCTAACAAAAATTCAGGAAGTGTTACTCCTTTCTTGCTTTTTTGAAAGGAAGATTTCCTCCACCCATACCTGTCTGGTGCTTTTTGAATATATTTAACCCCAAACAAAAAAGTTTTGGCTATAAAATTGGGTCATCAAATTGGCCAATAAAATGGATTTTTTCCCCATTTTTTCAAAAGGTGACTATCTTTGGCTTTTTGCTATTTTATACCTATCCATTTAAGTCCCATATTATGCTAGTTTGAGATTTTGAATTCTTGAATATCTAATGTAATTTAATTTAGAATACTATATTATTACTATTATTTGGAGGTCATATGTATTTTTCCATAAAAGATTATAATATGGGCTCCATAATATGAATAAGAACATTTATCTCAGTTCAAACATGTAGTATCCTCATGTAGTTATTCTTTATAAAGCTGTTACTTTTTACAATGTATGACAGACTCCAGTATTTTATGTGGATTTTTACTCTGAAATGTAAAAAAAGTATTTATTTCTTACCTGGCTATTTCAAAAGAGTATCATGATTAGCGCTGGCTTTCTCGATTGGAATTGCTTTCAACACTCAAAATACAATCTTAGGTCTTCCTTATATTAACCAAAAGTATTGGTTTTCTGGACCAGTTTTATCTGTATCTACTGGATCTCATTAAACTTTGTAGCAATATAAATAAAACTTTATATTAAACAAAAATCTGAACCGTCTTTTGTTTTCCTTTGTCAACTTTGGTTAAGTTATAGTTTGCAATATGACTGTCTTCTTAAATATTGTTTTAATTCAGATGTTTTACAAGCTATATGATTTAAATCTGGAATATGCCATCTGTTTTGAGATCCTTGGAGGGCATGCAGGAGCTATACCTATTCCAAGAAATGGGTGATCAGAACATAAATTAAACTAAAAATAAAATAGATATCATAGTTACTCCCCATGTCTTTAATAAGTATATGCTACTATCACAATGAAAATTAAAATGTATTATCAAATTTTTGACTCAAGGACAAGGAAAGGCACAGGAAGGGGTGGGAACTTAAGTTGTGTCCCTCTGATTTAAATAAGCTAATCTATTTTGTTAAAGTATGTTTTCATACTATTCTTATTGCAGCAAAACCCTCATCAGAGTCATGATCATAAAGTTCAGGATCACTGAAGTTGATTTTATCATATACATATATTACATACATTTGGCTAAATTCATCAATGTGCCAATCAATGATAGTATATATTTTATGAAATATTGGTTAATTAGTCATGTTGGAGGCAGCATTGCTGTTTATAAGGCTGTTATTGGACATTGGCAACTTTCTCTGCCTTTTTTTTTTTGGTAAGCTTTTTCATTAACTACACAACAACCTTGTGAGGAGACAAAATTGTCTTATGACAATGCTACATCAGAAGAAATATAGGAAATTAAACTATACATTAGGCCAAGCCTTTTTCATTGTTGTTTACTTTCAGAAAACTTGGCCCCCTATAAAGCCTCCCAAGAGAAGAGAAATCCCTGAAAACAGTATTTGGGCCAGACTTTCCTCAAAGCTGGAACTACTCTGGATTTGGTGAACAGCCAATGCAGAAATCAAATCTAATCATAAGATTTTGATAAGTGGATATTGTTTAGAACTCAACGGTTGTATTCATAAAACACATGAAGTGCAAACTAACTAGTCACATTTTAGTCTAGCATGTGGTGTAAACCCAGTTGGGGTGATTACTGAAAATGCAGAAAATTGGGATAGGTAAACTGTAACTAAAGTTCTTATGGGAAAACATGTTGAATAAACACAGGCCCATTCTGTGTATGTGTGTGTGTATGTTGTACATACAGTTCATGTTTATTCAACACACATACCCATAAATATCATCAGGTTTTGAGGAGATGCTAAAATCTTATAGAGATTATCAAATTGAAATCAAATTTGAGACTTGATTGAAATAACTTCAAATCTTCTTCTAGTAGCTGCGTTCATTCCCTCTAAGTTCTCATCCTACTTTCTTATTTGGGTGTTGCTTTAAGAGCAGGTGATCTGGAGAGAATAACTGTCAAAGCATTTGGCCTCCCTCCTCTATGTTGGTTGTAAGGACCAATCTAAAAATACATATACATAGTCTGCAACTGCTGAAAAAAAACCGCAGCCTAATAACTGTCACTGCTAAGGGTCAAGGCAAGCTCTCTTCCAAACGTTCTCCCAGATCAGACGTTGCCTGCATGTAAAAGAAGTTAATAAGGTAAGATCTGGAAGTTGGTGAGTCAGGATTCCTGTAAAAAAATGGATAGGTAATATTAGCTATTAACAAGCGAGCCAAAGTGCTTGTAGGGGTTAAGGTACCTGGCTAAAACCCAGGAGAGCAGGAACTAGAGTTGTGCCTTAGGCAAAAAGACAACTGAGTGACCTTGGACTACTCACTCTCTCTCATTCCTAGCAAGAAAGCGGTTTTATTTACAAGATTTATTTACAATTACAATACAATTTCCAAATCTTTTTTGGCACATCCTTTTATTGATATATATTAATTTTCAGATTGTTTTGATTCTTTAATGTTATATGATCTTCAACTTTATGATAAATTAGATTAGCAAAACAAAATAAAAGAGGATAAAATATGTGTTTTTCCTACGCAGCAGGCTATATAAAACATGAGTTTTTAAACTAGAGGGTAATTACCCAAGGGATATATCCTAAGGATAATAGAGCAAATTATAATTGGTTGTTTGTGAGTCAAGAACCCAGTTTTGGACTTGTTTTGTGGAGGTAATAATATTATTTGAGACTGAAAAAAGAGGCAATTGGATCAAACAAGTCAAGAATCACTGATATAGAAGACTGAGATGGAAATATGAAACCTCAGACCTGAAGTTAAGGTGTTGGTAGAGCTCCTGATGTATGTATATGACTGTTTTTCTCTGGGCTATTAAGCTATTTTTTTAACTGTTCTTATTTGTATAGTAAATGTTGTAAGCCACCCAGAATCTTTCTGAATGAGGTGACTACAAGAAATCTAATAATCTCATAGGGGATGGAAAGTTATCACTGACTTATCTGTGTCCAGCATTTGCAAAGTCAGCACCCTTTTGACTTGGACATAGCTTGAGAACAGGAAAGCTTCCTTGGAGAACCCATAGAATTCAAATACATACAAGTATCTTAGCACTGAAATTATCTGCCTAAGTAATCAATCTATGGGCAGAAATTTTAACTTTAATTTTAACTTTTAACCTTAACAGTAAAGAATTTTAAAGATACTTCACAGAAATGTGTAGTTTCTACTTTTGAGTAGTTAGTAGAAGCTCTAGCTGAACACCATATGGGAACTGAGAACACCTTTTGGCAAATAGTAATTGTAAATTAGCAAGAATGAGTAAGGCACCCCTTACTAGAAAGATCCATTTGCCAAGACATTCTGAGTTACATAGTCATAGTGAGCATTTCTCCTGCCAGAGACCTGAAAAATGACTCCAGGATATTTGATGGTCTTGGTCTGCTCAGTTTTGTGAGTCAAATCACTGAGTTTAATCACTGTAGATTCTAGAATGTTTAGCAAATACCTGGATTTTTATTATTTTATTATTTATTTTTTACTAAATCTTCATCCTAAATCTTCATCCTAGCAATCAATGGCAAAAAATCTCAAGAGAACTAAAATATGCCTTTTAAATCAAACTAAAGTTTTGATTAAAATATCTGCTTCCTAATCTTTGGTGCTGGGAAGATGTGAGAACAAGAAATAACCGAACTAATATAGTGGCCAATGATTGACTCATCTGTATATTACTAAAATTCTGTTATACCCCTTTAGTGGGGTATAACAATGCATCATAGGGAAACCATTTTTGAACCAAGGGAGGGAGGGAGGAAGGGAGGAAGGAAGGAAGATGAAAGAACCCTCATGCACTTTTATGACCCCATGCTCCCCAAAATGTGCTGCCCCACCCAGAAACTTTCCCCGATGTACTTTTTCCCCCATGCCTTTCTCAACCCACACAGCACCTCTTGCTCATCCACTATGCACCCTTTCTGACCTGATCCAAGCCACCATTCACCTTCCCTGAACCACACAGCACTTCTTCCATCCCCACACACCTTTTCTGATTCATGCTGCCTCTGCACACCTTCCATGACGCATGTGGCACCTCTTGTCCATCCCAATGTGCCTTTCCCAACCCACATCTCTCCCACATGCCTTCCCCAACTCCCCATATCCTTCTGATCTGTACCACCCTCCCCCACATGCCATCCCTGACCTGCATAGCAATTTTTGCACACTGTCAAGCAATCCCAAGTAGACCCTACCCAACCCATTCCACTTTCACTATTTTTCCTGAACTACCATACTTATATTCTCTTCTATTGGAATTACTACTTAAAACTATTTACTAAATCTTCATCCTAGCAATCAATGGCAAAGAATCTCAAGAGAACTAAAATATGCCTCTTAAATCAAACTAGAGTTTTGATTGAAATATCTGCTTCCTAATCTTTGGTGCTGGGAAGATGTGAGAACAAGAAATAACTGTTATCTATGTAAACTTGATGAACTGATTCAGATTTTAGGAGTTTTTTCTGTTGCAAAGACTACAATCCAAGTAGAGCAGAGATCTTATCCTACAGTTACAGGGTTTAGTTCATAAAGCATTTTGTCAGGCACTGCAAAGTTAAAATTCTTAAAATACTATCTCTGTCAGGTTGCTTCTATGGAAAAGCTCTGAATGAAAGATATCACATTTACTCCAATATAGTACAATGTACGGAATTAGGGAAGATGTCATGCTGTCCCAGTAAGAGAATTCTGTGGGATAGTCAGTAGGTACTGAGCCATTCAATAAGATTAGATTCAGTTTGTAGAAATCTTGAAACAAACATAGCCTACAGAAGTTACTATTATATCTTTTGACTGATGCAGAAGAGGTGAAGAAACTATCTCTACAGTAGGTCGGTAGCTATTATAGTTATTGTAGAGGGACGATAAAGTATGTTGATTTGCTTTACAAATCACTAATATATAACTTCAATCTATTCCAGATATGCTTTATAAAAGAGTGTGGTTGGGATGTATGTATGTATGTATGTATGTATGCAAGTATATGTGTATATGTGTATATGTACTGTATTTAATTTGTATTAATATATATTAATAAGTAAGAAAAAGAAATACGGTAGTTGAAGAATAATAGCCAGAATATAATCTTCAAAGGAACTAAGATTTCAAATTTTAAATACTAGAAATTAATAAGGTTAGACCACTACAAAGTTTTCCTCATTCTGCTCTAGGAACCCCTAGTAAAATTATACCTATCAAGCATTGGCTCACTGGCAAGCCAAGTTTCCTGAGAAAAGATAACATCACGTTTCATAATATACTTAATAAAAGTGATATCATTGTTTTGTTTTCAACAAGCAACATTCCAGGAAATAGGAGCAGAGAAATGTCATCTGGTTTTGTATGTTGTTTTTGCAGAGGACCTTCTAGAGGACCTCTTAAAGGACTGTGTATATGTATATGTGTATATGTATTATATCTAGTACAATAGTGACTGCCTAAGACATTCAACAAGCAATCTTTTCTGTCAAAAGATATATCCTTATTAGTTCTAATTTTACTTTATCAATCTGTCTTTAGCTTCAGATCTTCTGATTTCCCCTATCCTTATTTGAGGTTATTGCAATCTGATCGGAATCTCAGAAATAGATCCAAAATAATCAACAGCTGCTTTTATACCTTGTTCCTTTTCAGTTCTTATTGTTGAATGCCTGTTTATTTTTGGCTTGGATACTGCAGTTTATTTGTGTGTTTATGCATGTATGAGGTAAATTAATGGTGAAGCAGTTCCATGGGTTACTAACCGTGTATCTCTGAGATCAACAAGCCTCTTCAATATTTCATCTTTGTATGCAGCCTGGCAGAGCTCTGGTCCTGACAGTTATGAGGAAACATCAGCCATATTTAGTGGTCTACACTCATACAGATTTATTTTACTTGTAAGATAAGGATAATCACAATTATCACTAATTGATTTTGTTTTATTTGTTAGCTTAAAGCAGGGGTGTCAAACTCATGGGCCGGATGTGTCATGCACCCACCACCAGTTTAGTGAAGGGGAAAAAGTCATGATACAGCACGTGACAACAACATGATGCCACAAGTTTGACACCCCTGGCCTAAAGAAATACATAGATATATGTGTAGCATGTTAGATTTTATTTGTTTATTTCAGAGTCTGAATGATGTAAATAAATAAAAATAAATATTGGATTGCATACTGTAAACATGGAATTATTTAAAAAGGCCCATTGATTCAGAAATCATTGTTGACTTTGTTCCTTTTATCCTGTGAACAGGACTGGGAAAATTATTTTCTGTTGGGAGCCTAAAATAATTTCCAAGTACAGAATTAGAGCCTTTTGCAAAATATTACCATGGTGAGGAACATTGACGACTTCGATTTCTGCCTTCCATCCCACCCTCAGTCAATTCTGGAAGGACTGCAGACCCTACGTTCCAACCCCAAACTCTCAGATGTCACTTTGATTGTTGGGGGACATGAATTCCCTTGCCACCGCAGTATCCTGGCCCTCTGTAGCCAGTACTTCAATGCAATGTTTGCTGGTGACTTTATGGAAAGCTTTTCAGCACGTGTAGAGATCAAGGAAGTCGATCCTATCACTATGGAGGCCTTGCTTAATTTTGCTTACACAGGAAAAGTGACCATCAATCAGGGGAACGTGGAAGCCTTGATTAGGACATCCAGCCAACTCCACTTCCCCGTCATCCAGAAAGTTTGCAGTCGGTACTTGAGACAGCAGATGGATGCAACCAACTGTTTAGGCATTTGTGAGTTTGGAGAGATGCATGGCTGTTCGGAGATTTCATCTGAGGCGTGGTCATTTTTGCAAGAAAATTTTGAACTTGTATCTCAACAGGAAGAGTTTCTCCAACTATCCAAAGAAAGGCTAATTATTTATCTGTCGAACAACCTACTGCAAGTACAAAAAGAACAGAGCCTAGTTGAAGCTGTGCTCAGATGGGTCAAATATGAAAAATTAACCAGAGTGGTACACCTTCCAGAGCTTCTTGACTTAGTGCATTTGGTTTCATTGCCAGATCAGTATCTGCAAAACATGTTGTCATCTGAACCACTGATTCAAGAATCAGAAGCTTGCAAGGCTATCATTGCTAGACATCGGAGCACGGTCAGTGTTTGGAGGTACCTTGTATTTTTTGACCCAATTCTAGTACAGTTTGAGGGCTAGAAGGTAGACAATGGAATTTCTGAACCTGTGATTGGTTTTCTTGCTATATAAATCTGAACTTACAAAATCTCCCAGCTTTTATCTAAAATTTGGTTAAACTAGCAAAGACTCATATTCTTGTCCTAGGAAAAAAGGTGGCATTTCTTTTTAATAGCCGATCCTGGGCTGGTTAGGAACATTAATGGTTTAGAACCAAGGAAGACTTGCTACCTAGAAAAGCCTCTTGGCTTGTTTGGCTGTAGCTGGGCTGGCAGCTAGAGGGTTGCTTGATTGTATAGTATCTGATAAAATGTACTATTTAGTTTATATATTAATTATAGGGCCAACAGGTTTAACTTCCTTACCATAAATGCCACTCCATTTGTTTTCTTGTTATCAGGCCCTGAACAGTAGACAGTGAAATCCTCAGACTGGATTGAATTGATAACATCATCATCATTGTGTTACATTTGCATTATTTTTTGTTAAGTAAAGTATACTTCAGAATACATTTTTAAATGTTAGAATTGTTATTATCATCATAGTTAGGATCTCTCTGCAGCATAGAAATCAACCTGGGGGACAAGGAAAGTAGGTTTGAAAAAGTCAAAATTAGAAGCTTTCTATTTTGTGAGATACTTTTTTTCTACTCTTAAGGCAGAGAACAAACCTTTTGTCCAGCAGAGACTGAAGGCTCTTCCACAGAAGCTAGAGGAGGTGCTGGTGGTTGTGGGAGGCAGAGCTTTGGAAGAAAATGATGAAGATGAAGAGCCACCACATTTCTCCAGAAATTTTGCTTTTTATAACACTAACACTAGTAAGTATAGAAATCTTCCCTAATATACAGCATCAGAACACCTTTATTCCAAGCCAGAATATTTTATAGTCTACCTTATGCTACTGAGTACAACAGTGCAACAACAGAAGTGTTGTAGAACTGAAAAATATATATTTATTTATTTATTAAATGTATATACTATCCATCAAGCAACCCTGGGTGGGATGTTCATGATACAAATCTGAAAAGGCAGGACATACATTTTGGCTTTTTGGTGTCATCATGATTATGCTATACTATGGCTGGAAGGGAGGAAGTGGGGATGGGAACATTCCGAAAGTTTACAATATTGGGATCTGTCTATTGCTCTGTTGAATGCACTCCACATGTTTTTCTGTTCACAGTTTTTTCTTTTCCTTTCCTTTGTGGAATTTCATTGGCATTAACAGCAAAACCTCTCAATATCTATAAAGCTAAGTCATATTTGTTAACTATTATTTATACATGTTGATTGCCCAATTATAAGGCATTTCTTTATCTTCTGCCTCATTCAGTAAGTGAAAGGAGAAGTGGGAAAATAAATCTATAATTACAAAGCAATCTGCCACATCAAAGAGTACTTATCCAAGCCTACTTTCAATAAAAGATATGTTAGTGTGGGCAGAAACAATCATGCTTTTGGGTTTAATGTAGAATTACATTGCCACAGGCAACTTAGATTTCCAGATGATGTAATGTTCTGGGTTTTCTTGGGCTGTTTGTTATTGTGAAGCAACTGCATTCCTCCCAGGCTCACATTGACAGTGAAACCTGTCAGACTGGCATACAAATTCACTGAAGTTGGAAGAGGAACTAATTTAGAGGTTAGGACTCTAAATTCTGGATCTTTGATGTAATCTGGAAAAGATGATGTAATTTTAGGGCAATGTTGACAATATTGTGAACATAGAAACAAATAATGCCCATACATAATTATTGCCAAACATATCTGGGTATTATATGTAACAGTTCTAAGAAATCAGAATTTTTATTTTTTAGAGAAATCTGTGACCAGTCCTTTCCGCAAAGGAGACAAACATTGAGTCTATCTACACAATTGTCAGTAAATGTAATACTGCAATGTGATTGGGATTGTCAGATGGTGATGCTTATTATATACACACAAATTATTTTTTCTATATAAACAATTATTATTACTACTAATGTTCCTCTCATAAGGGTTCAGAGAAATATATATATATATATTATGGGATTATGGGATCAAATCCTTATGGGATTTGAACCTGGGTTGGGTAACCAAGTACCTCCACAGAAACACCCCCATAACATGAACAAACGAGACGATACCTCCCGCCTACCAGACATTTGGAAACTAGCCCTCACCAACAA
>JAEANM010003454.1:0-22373 GCA_017656035.1 Myanophis thanlyinensis
CACACACATAATAGTCCACCTGTGTGTGCGTGTGTATGTATGTAAAAGGAGATAAAATGCTGTCATGGACCATGATTTCTTACAGCTAGCATTTCATCAGAGCAAATGGAATGAATGAAGTGTGTGTGTGTGTGTGTTTGTATGCATGTGTATGTATATGTATGTATCTATATTAGGGATTTATAAGTCTGGAGATGTATTCTGTGTTTCTGTGCTTTGTGTGGTTGCATGGGTGGAGGCTCATTCAATTTCACTGCACACATGATGTGCATTGACAAAGGTTCTATCATGGTTAATGGTAAATGGAAGGTAAAAGAACCTCTAGACTAGTGGGGCGCCCCTGGGAGGGGTTTACAGTAAATTTGGGAGGGCCCCACAAAGCACTGCACAGTTTAGAAAATATTTCAAACCCCTTCTTAATGATGTGCCTTTTTTTTTGTTGCACCATTAAAAAAATGCACCATTAAAAATGTGGTCGTATATTAGTAATTGACTCCTGCTGCTGGTGTTTTAAGCCATTATCAGAGTTTAAGGGCTTTATTAGAGACTGACAAACATAACTGGCAGAAATGGACTATATAACCCAATTTCCTGAAATGCTTGAAATGTTATTTTGATCCAAGAGGATGTTTGTACCCATGACTGAAGGGGACTAGTAGAGAAGATGGCTTTTGGAAAGGAGAAAATACAAACGTGGGATAATTAAGCTGTTTACCTAGTTAACTTATTTGAGGTGTGCAAAAAATTGGATTCAAAGGACAAAGTGCAATTTGGAATATTGGGTGGGTACATGCCTATTGCTCCTACTGTGCCTTTTGTAGATTGATACTGGGAAATACACATTTGCTTTAAGGTGTTCTCTTAATGGTGCTAACCATGTCTCCACATTCATTCAGAATCATATTTTGTCCTTTGAATTTTGCTTTAAATAAACCAGGACTTTGTAACATAACAAAAAACTCTTGTAGGTTATAGTTCTAGACTAGGATAGTTGGCTTCGTAAAACATGGTGGCTGTGGTTTATTCTATTGTGCTTAATATGGTATGTGCCCACATTATGTAGGCCCCAAAAATGGATTAATTCACTAACCAAATTAGAGCCAGTTTGGTCTAGTGCAGGGGTATCAAACTTAAGGCCTGGAGGCCAGATCCGGCCTGTGGGTTACTTAGATCTGGCCTGCGGGGCCGTTCTAGAAATAGCAAAACACTGGCCTGCAGTACCTCTGCCAGCAAAAACAGAGCTCGGGAGGGCTACACATGGCCCTTCCAGGCTCTGTTTTCAGTCGCGATGGCCACCTGCCGTCGTCTACCAGCGAAAATGGAGCTCGGGGCCCTTGCACTGGCAGAGCACTCGGGCCACCAGACACCCCACCTTCCCCAACATTAATGATGTCAAGCTGACCATGCCCACCCCGGCCCCCAAGGTCAAACACAACCCTGAGGTGGCCCTCAATTAAATCGAGTTTGACACCACTTGTCTAGTGGTTTAGATACCAGTTTAGAAATTGGGAGACTCTTGAGTTCTATCATAGGCATGAAAACTAACTGGGTGACTTTAGGCCAGTCTCTCTCAACCCAACCCCTTTTTTCAATGTTATTGTGGGGAAAATAGGAGGAGGAAGGAGTATTAGGTACAACAGCCACCTTGAATTATTTATAAAAATAAAGGTGGGAAATAAAAAATCAAATTGAAATCATTATATACGTAATAGGATATTGTAGCTGCCAGTTCTTTAGCTGGTGTTGGCCTTCATACACATTTGTTTTTCCTAAGAACCTATGATTTCATATGGGAGTTTTTAAGTTCATAATGCTTAATTTTTTTATGATGCATTATTTGAGCCGCCCAGAGTTACCATGTGGCAAGATGGGTGGCTAACAAATAAATGAGTAATCTATACTTAGATTCACAATCAAAGACTTGTGGAAACTTAATAATTCAAGTCCTAAGAAGTATTAATTTAGCATCTGAGGATATATTATAGGCAGTTCCAAGCAGAGGTGGTGAGGGAGGGGTTGTGAAATTAGTGCATTCAGGTCTGCTAAATTCAAATTTTCCAAATATTGAGAGACCCTTTTAGGTAGTGCTCCAAGGGCTCCAATCACAATTGGTATAGCAATAGTTTTCTTTTTCTAAAGATAATCAATATATATGACATACTGTACAAGAGTGCTACATATATATCATCATACCTCACACAAATTCAGTACCAAAATGTGCATGCATGCCTAGGTGTTTTTGCCATATGTTTGTGGCTGGCCGTCAAAAGGCAGCTACAAGTAGTTAATTTTTTTCTTGACTACTAAGAAAAACTAGTGACTTTGATGTGGAGAGGGGAGTTAAACAATAGACTTCCCAGCAAAAGTTATTCCAATTGTTAAATTATAAATTTCTACTTACAGAATGCTAAAACAGAATATTTCTGCAACTTCTGTACAAATAGGGAACTTTAGATTATAGACTATCTTTACAGGGTAGTGAAAATGGCATCCTATATTGTGGACCAGAAAAAATGATGTCACGGACAGCATCACTTTCTTCTGCAGCTATGGCACCTGAGTTCCATGCTGCTAAAATATTTGTGAGAGAATCCATCATTCTGAATAAGGGATATTTTGTCCAGTGCCAAAGAGACTCTTGCAATATAGTTTATTACAAAAGTAGTCCTTGTTTAATGACCACAACCTAGGTCTGGCAATTGGGTCGTTAACTGAAGTGGTTGCTAAATGAAACTGCAGCTGTGCAGACAATCTTAAGATTCCCGTTGCTTGACAAACCTGTAAAAGTCGTAAATGTCAGGACTGGTTGCAAAGTTATTTTTCAGCACTATTCTAATCGTGAAACAAGGTCTACCTGTGTTTGTTTCTGAAAGTTAAGCTGTGAGAAAAAGTGTAGTTTATACTGAGAAAATACAGCCTCTCTCCAGCTTTGAAGAGGCATAAAGAGGGCTTGTATAAAGGATACTGGGTTAGATACCATGGTGGGTTGTAGCAAAGTTTGTTCTAAACCTGTAAATATCACCTTTTAAAAGTTTGCTTCTTTTTCTTCTTTCAGGTGGCTGTTAAACATGTTGCCAAGGACCGAATCTTGCAGTTCCACCATATGGTGAGCATTCCTTCCCCGTTGGAACATTTTTGCAATTAAACTCTTGCAATACCCTCTGCTTGTTTGGAGACCTGTGGCCCAAACGCTCTTATCAGTTTTTTTATCTTTGTTCTTCTCTAGAATGGCACCCTTGTCCCTCTGGAAGTCCATCTGCTGAAGAAAGTATCGTCCCCAGGTTGCCAAGGTATCGTCCGTCTTCTGGATTGGTTTGAGCAGCCTGACTCGTACTTCATTGTTATGGAGCGACCGCTTGTTTCTCAGGACCTGTTTGACGTGATCACAGACCAGGGGCCACTCCCAGAAAACGTGGCTGCTGGTTACTTTCAGCAAGTGGTGGAGGCAGTGCGCCATTGCCATCTGTGTGGCGTGTTGCATCGAGACATAAAAGACGAAAACATCTTGGTAGACCTTCTGAATGGTGACTTAAAGCTCATAGACTTTGGCTCAGGTGCATTGCTGCGGGATACTCTGTACACAGATTTTGATGGTGAGTAGAGACTGGGGGGAGGAGGGGAAGAAAAGGAACATTTGCATGTAAGAAAGACAAAGCCTTTATCTGAAACTGCAGTGAGTTTCTGCTAGCCACTGTGGAGTTACACATAGGTAGACAACCCAAGGGGGGTCTGTACAAGACAGCTTTCTCTGGAAGACGAAGAAGATATGGAACCCAATATAAGAGCAAACAATGGCTTGTCACAGAAGTGTCTCTTAAAATAGCTTTGCTAAACCCAGTGACCGTGAACTTGAAGTTACCATTTGGCTGGAGATTATTGATATTGAAGTCCAAAATCCATGGAAGGATATCAGGTTCAGAAGAGCTGGTCTTGAAAGGTGACACAGAAAGGTTTCTGATTACAAGAATTTCAGAGAGTCTATAGAGAGACACAAGAGCTCTTTGGGGTTTTTCCTAGCTCAGTTCTAGGCTAATTAACTAAATCCTCCTTTGAATTCACATTTGATTTCTGCAGACTTTATAGACATTCTTAGCAATAAGTAGACTGGTGTTATTTCCTTCTGAATTTTTTTTTTTAATTTTTAGTTTAGCCTGGACCTTTGGTTATTCTCTAGTGGCCTCCTTTATCTGCTTAGTCTTACAGTTGCTGCCACCTGCTGAAGCCGGCCTCAACCAATAAGAAAAACAGAATGTGTTCTGTGTGTAGAATGAGTAGTTATATTGATAATTAAGGTGAATTCACAGAGGAGTTCTAAGGCCATACTAGCTACCTTTTCATCAACAGAACTATGCCCCATTTATTAACATCCATTTGGCATTTATAAGGGAAAGATCTTTATATATGTAAATTTTGTATGTAGAGATTTACATTCTAAGTATGGGCTAGGATCAGTAGTGGGCTTCACATAATTTAACAACCAGTTCACCTGGTTCACAGAAAATGTGACCCTGCGCGCATGCACATGCGCCTTCCACACGCGTGGCTCACAGCACACGGTGATGTGTGGCTTCCCGGGCGTACATGTGCTCCTTCCATGCTACACACGGCTTCTAGTAGAGAGATGTGGAAATCAGCTACCGGTACAGGCAAACCGGTCCAAATTGGCAACAGTCCACCTCTGGCCAGGATACACACACAACTTTACAATGGATTGAGTTCAATCTCAATCATAGCATTCCTGTTTGCTCCTAAGAACTCTTATGTGTCTCATCATATGTCTGAGGACCGCAGGAATGTCGTTTGGTGCTAGATAACTAGTTCCCAGGGCTCTCATATTTTGAATTCTTTTGAAAAGTATGTTAAAGGTAAAAGCAATTTGATCTTTTTCTTAAGCTAGGCTGTTTGTTTTAGATTAAAGAGTGCCCATTGTTTTTTTAAAGAAACTCAGATGGTTAGGCGCATTTTTCAGAATACTTTAATCTCCCAATTATGTGCCAGTTACTCTTTTGATTCATTGCACCATTTTCAATTTTCACATTTTTGGGAAGCAGAAATTCTATGTGCTAAGTGTACCGCTGATATATTTATAAATTAATTCTAGGTGTCCCAGATTCTAAGTATGGTCTGCTGCCATATAATATTAAACTCATAGGGTTTGGTTGCAAATGAGAGAAGAAACTTGTATGTCTAGCATTTGCTACTGTAAAGTGTTGATAAAGGTTTGTATGATCGTTTTCTCCAAAATAATTATTTTACAAAGTGTATTTTTACAAAGAGAACATTCTTAATATTTTTAATATTGTCTATGCTTGCAGTTAGAATGATTTTATGTAGAGGAAAACTGAGCATGGCCAACTGTTATCCTGAATAGAATGGCCAGTCTACTCGTCTTACAAATATATAAAAAAATGCAGTTTACAAGCATTTTATTCTGAGGAAGTCTCTTTGGGCAACGTTGTCAAGCTATTCCTTTCTCTTGCTACAGGCACGCGGGTTTACAGCCCCCCTGAGTGGATAAAATACCACCACTATCATGGTGTGCCTGCCACAGTGTGGTCCCTGGGTGTGCTGCTATATGACATGGTATGTGGGGACATCCCTTTTGAACGTGATGAGGAGATCCTGCTTGGAAAACTCCATTATCACTGTAGGATATCCTCAGGTGAGCACTGCTGTGAGCTTAGGCCAATTATGTCTGTCAGATGCTGGGAGTCTTTTAGGATCATGTCACAGGGCCCAAATGGGGGCTGGTCCAGTTATCTGGCTTTCTGTTGAAAACTGATCTTTTTTTCTCTGGTGACAGTTTTGGCCAATATTTTTTGCCTTGTCTAGTCTTTCTCTTCCTCTTCATCTCTCTCTTCCTCTCCCTTTTTTTGTTCCTTCCTGTTGGTAACTCTTGGCAATTGCCTGAATTAGTTCTGCAGTTTTCTTGGCAAGATTTCAGAAGTGGCTTGTCCTTGTCTGCTCCTTCCTAGGGGCTGAGAGAGTCAGGCTGGACCAAAGTCCCCCAGCTGGATTTGTGCTTAAGGCAGGACTAGAACTCATAGTCTTCTGGTTTCTAGCCTGGTGCCTTAACCAGTAGACCAAACTGGATTTTTCTAGTAGGATTAAATTGTCCATTTCCCTATAGAGGTCTTTGTGTATGTATGCCATTGGAAAACAAGATATGACTCCTTTGTACAAAAATCTGTATGTCCTCCCACTCCCAATCAAATATTCTTTTAGCACTGAAATAACGAGGCCAACACCCTACAATCAAGCAGAACTCAGCTAAAGTAAATTATTGTACCAATAAAGAACAATTAAAAACATAAAATTAAAGATTGTGACCCTGATCAGCACATAAATGTACTTTGAAACATAATGTTCTTACAGTTTCGTTGAGTAGGTTGTCCTGCACCCTTCAGAAACCTTGAATAATAAACTATTTAATAATGGGGGAGTTGCCCCCAAGGAGGACTATCTCTGTCTCTCTCCCCCCCCCCTCCCATTCAGCTCCTTCATCCCATGTGATGACCTTTAGAACAAGAGTCTCCAACCTTGGCAACTTTACCACTTGTGGGCTTCAACTCCCAGGATTCCTCAGCCAGCATGTGCTGGGAGTTGAAGTCCACAAATCATAAAGTTGCCAAGGTTGGAGACCCCTGCTTTACAACCCCCTTTTCAGAACAACAGGTTGGGCCAGTACAACTGGGGCAGGAGAGGCAATCCTGAAGACCCATTAGAGCCAAGCCACGTAGAGCTTAGGTGGGTTAAGGCTAACACACTGATTGGGACCCATAAACATAATGGCTGCTAATGAATGCTTAGAAGTTCACAGTGGCTTTGACTGTGGAAATGTTAAGGATGCTTGACAAACAGTAGTTGTCATTGGGTGGACCAGTTTACTGCACAAATTTATGATTAATTTACCCGTCTCTGAATGACTCCCTCAGATTTGGTTAAACAATGCAATCGATTCATAGATTTTGACTGTGGGAAGAAAAGTAGGTACGCTTTGGCTTTGGTTAAATGGCACAACCATTGCTATTTTAATGATCGTAAGCCTTGTCAAGTGCTTTGTCCGTAGGGTGATGCAATTTCAGTAATTATTTCCTCCTCTGGTAGACTGCCGCCACTTGATTGAATGGTGCCTCTCGTTAACACCAGAGAAGAGACCCTCCTTGGAGCAGATCCTGACTCATCCGTGGATCCTCACGTTCTTGGAGCCAAGCGGACGCAAAGTACAGCAGCCCACTACCCACAAAGGTGGTACTAGCCTCCGGACAGAATAGGCATACAAGGAACAAAGGCACCATGGCTTCTCCTGCACCAAAGGACTTGATCTAATCACTGTTTCTTATTCCTGCTGATTAGCTGAGCGGGAAATTGCCAGTGGGGGCAATTTCTGAAATCCCAATGGTGTGGCAGTAATCCTGCCCAACTGACTAGACAATGGGGCTGTCACACGTGGCCCCTACAGAAGACAACAGAGACCAAGGGGTAATATTTTGTTTACACAAGGACTCTGCCTGGCCCTGCGTGCCAGGAAGGGACAGAGACTGGCACCAGGAAAGCAGTTTCAAGCCTTTCTCTTACAGTATATGATTTGTACGACTCAGGACCCCAAACTACTTGGGGGCAGCAGGATCGACTTTATTTTTATGTAACGTGGATATATATGCTTATATCTCTGCAGGTGGCAGCTTATTTATTTAGCATAATATTCCATTGGGGGGGGGTGTTCATTTTTATGCTGATGCTAAGCGTTTACCTGCTATCGTTTTGAGTGTAAAAATATATCTATTTTTTTCCTCCAGTGCAGCCCAAAACTGACTCGAAAACCTCTCCCCACTTTGCCCCCATGTATCCATTCCTGTTCAGCCATTCCAAGTCTGAAACCAAGTTCTAGGGCTTGACTTCTCCACTATTGCCCTCATTTATATGGGGAAGGAAATGAAAAGTAAAAACCTAATCTCATTCAAAAATGTACCAACGTTCATCCATAAATAAGGGCAAGGTTGGTCTGTGTGTATGTGTGTTAATTGAACTTCTGGGGGAAAAAAAAAAAACCTGGCTCCAATCCTCTTCTCTTCTTACAAGAACCTCAAATTTTGTTCACATTCAAGCCAAGCTTTCATTCCAAAGAAAATTTACCTTTTCCAAAGATGCTGGCTGAATCTTGCAGTTCTAATGGCTTTAAGAATCCTGAGTTTTTTGTCTGAAGTTCCTGACAGGGATTCTTGCCTCTTCTCATAGATCTTTTCATCTGGGGGGACTTTGGATGCGAATGTGAATGTGAATGGCCCAGGTTGTTCCTCTTTCCATCTCTTCAATTTTAGGCCTCCCATGTGGGTGGCTTGCGAGTACAGTGGAGATGTTGGTTACTATAGGGAAAGTCTGGTGCCATGGATGTTTTCTTAGCTTTGGCAAATATCTTTTTATCTGTTGATTTTTTTTTCTGGACCTCCTTTCCTCCCACCCATCCACCTCCCTTTTTTGTTTGCCTTAGTAACTGTGGGGTCAAGAGGGGACTTCTGTGTTTACCCTTACTCCTATTAATAAATTAGGCTAAAGTACTTAATATTTGAGTAAGAACTTGTGTTTTGGAAAAATAGTAGCAGGAGCCTTTTTTTTCTAGAAAACTTTGGGTTACATGGGGTTCTCAGTGATACCCCATTTTTTAAACGGAAGTCAAAGCCTTCTCTTAGCCAAATCTACTTCGCTGGTTGTTTTGAAAATTCTGGTCTTTTCACTTAATAAAAGAGAGGACACTACATCCCCAAGCAGTTAAGACTGACAGTAGATATATTTGAGGTGAAGATTCAAGTCGATTTTCAGGCAGATTTATCAGTCGTGGTCATCTAAACAAGATTCTGCAAACTTTGGCCAACCTTGGTCCTCAGCTGAAAGGAGCGCTTGCCACAAACTTGCTTGTCCTGAATGAAGCAGGTGAGATGATGAGCCTGCTTGATTATCCTAATGCTGAAAATCCAAACTTTAACTAAAACAGAAATATTTTGCTCTAGCTCTTCTCTGGAAAGGTAAACAAGACTCCACTTTTAATCTCTCTGAATCTTAAAAGACATCTGGAAAATAGAGGTTTAATTGCCGAATGTCTCCGAGGTTCATAGTGACCTTAAAATAGCGAGACCCTCTGCTTCCGTAGATCATGGAGAGCAAGAGAACAAAAGTCTCCCCTTGGTCTTTTCCTGGCCGTGCTAGAATATGAACTTGTGGTTCCCTGTATCTGCAGAAAGCTGAGCTGTCTTAAATTTCTGCCTCTTTAATGCAAATATCGTGCCTCTTAATAACTAAGTGGGTGCTGGATCAGAGTGATATGCAAAAAAGGGAAGAGCTGCAAAATTGAAGATCCAGTCTGGAATATTAACCAGCAACAGTTTCTAAACCTGCTGCTGCTAGCAATTATAACTAAATAATATTTATATGCCAGTTAAGGTTGTTACTTTATATTTGTGGACTTGTGTGTTTTGTTACTACTGCCTCTCATGTACATTTATGCAACCACATAACACAGTGCCTCGCCCATTTGGGCCCCAGGATCTACAAAGCCCAACCTGGGCTTAAATAAACTTTTATAAGAAAAAGAGTTGTGTTTCTATGTGTGTGTGTGTATTTTAGGGGAAATATGTGTAAACAACCTGGGTTTTAAGATTAATAGATCTTTTCACTGATTCAGTGCTTCAGCTCCAGAACTTTTATATTTGTAAAACCTTTTATCCTCTTGAGAAATTTAAACAAGCTTGAGAACAAAGGACAGCTACAGCGGTCTGCTATGACATGGTTTACATCCTTAGTACTTTGAAGAATGTTCAAAGTAAATTTAAAATATAAATGATAATGCATTTTTAAAAATCTTTGAAAACTACAAAAATAGCAAAACGTGCAGAGAACGCTCTGCTTAACTGTCAGTGACAATATATGAGGTTAGCTAATGGTTGGCCCATCAAAGGTCCTTAAGATAAAAGTCTCTGTCATTCAAAGCAGTTTGGATGGGAATATGCACTGGATCTATATATTGTACTAAATCTCTTGGTTTATCAGTTTGATTTATTCAAATCTTAAGCCAAAAACAGATGTTAAATTCCCCAGAGGCCACCTGGGTTGGGTTGGTTTTGGAGCAGAGTGCAAGGCATCCTGGAGGGCATTTTTTGCCAAATTTCTTTAGCAATTTAGCTGGATGTTTGGTTCTACAAAGATGTATGATGCCTTGTGGATTACCGGAATTGTTGCTACCAATTTACCTTTTTAATTTATGTATATTTATTTGTATACTACCTTTATTATTTTTACAAATAATTCAAGGCAGAGAACATATCCAACCCATCTTCCTCCTATTTTTCCCACAATAAGTATGATTTGGCTGCTTATTTGTACCCCATGACTATTATTAAATTTTGTATCTTATGATTCCTGGCAAATGTACCGTTTCCTTTAACATACAGTCAGAGCATATGCACCAAAGACAAATACCTTGTGTATCACACTTGGCCAGTAAATAATTCTATAACAACCCTGTGAGGTGAGTTGGGCTGAAAGAATGACTTGTCCAAGGATATCCACTGGCTTTCATGATTAAAACAGGACTAGTACTCTGGTCTCCTGCTTTCTAGACTGGTGCCTTAACCACTAAACCAAACAGGCTCCTTATCCATCAATCAAGGTCTGATTATTAGTTTTCCCTCAATCATGCAAAATATCCATCTATATAGTCTGTAGGATTGGTTTCAGCAAAACCCACAAAATCATAGATATGCTCCATCAGTTTCCATTAAAAGGTAGGTATCTTTCTTACTTTCAGATACCTTAAAATGTAATTGAATCTCTCAATGCATGTTCCTAGCGCTTGCTTGTGTTCTGATCCACAAGATTGTTCACAGGTCTTCAGGAAGTGTGCAAGAAGGCATTTCCTTTTCATTTTGGAGTAGCATACCTATCTCCCAGGGTGTGAATCCAAATTTAATTGAATGCCTTATGACACAAGGGAAGCAACCGGAGAGGTTGGCTGCCTTGCCAAGTTGTGAGACTGATTTAACCTGTTTTTAGGACTTCACAATTGCCCACAGAGTTATGAACCACAGGGAGTTGCCATTAAAATTGTCCCTGAGCAACGTTTTGGTAGAAGCAAGGATGGTATCGGACCATAAATCTAGACCAAAAGTTGCAGATGTCACTATCTTAAGAGATGGGTAAGTGGAGCGTCATTTGTGTCACGCTCTCAGCGTGAGAAGTTCTAGTTCTCCCAAGCACGTGGGTGTTGTCTGGGGCAGATAAAGCATGAGGTTTCTCAGTCAGGTCCTGACAAGATTAAAGCAGCTCAGCATCCTATTAAAAGAGGTGTGTTCTTAATGCTGGAATATAAATGCTTCTGCTGGAACAACTGCTTTGGGAAATGCAGAAACTGTTGGAGTGAGTGTTTCAGGTAAGTCCATGGGCTTTGGCAAACAGATGGGCTGTGGGTATGTCACCAATGCCTCTTCCATTAGAGACCCAAATTAATCTAGTATCTGGGATAGGGCTGTTGGTTGGCTCTGCCTAGCAGTTTTCAGGCAAAACCAGTTTAGTTTATAGAAATGTAAAAATTATCTGGGAAAGAAAGGTACCGTAATAATTTAGTGTTTAGTTTAGTATAATACTTCTCCACTGAACAAGAAACTATTCAGTTTCTATGGAGAAACAGTTGTTCAAATCACAGATCAGAGAAGAAAGCATACCGTGAGCCCAACTTAAATGGCAAATATAGGAGTGAGATGGATAGGATGACACCTGGAATCAAAATTGGAGGCCGAAGTACTAATGATCTGAGATATACAGATTGCACCACTCCATGCAAGTGAAAAAAGAAAGATCATTAGGAAAGTCAGTGGAAAAATGTAAAATCTGGGTTACGGCTAAATATTAAGGTAAAGATAATGTCAACCAGCATGTTTCATAAACTTACAAGCAAAAGCAAAAAAAAAAAAAGTAAGTAGTGGGTAGCTTTGTTTTTAGAGCTCAAGCATAGCTCAAGATGAACAGTACCTTCAAAAAGTAAAGAGAAACAGGCAAGATCATGAAGGATATCAACATTTCAATTACAATCAGTTGTAGACAATTGAAATTCACATACTGCGATTTATGAGCTGGAAAAAAAATAACCCTGACAAACTGACACCATGGAAAAAAGTCAATGGTTAAAGTGGAAAGACCAGATCAAAAGAATTACAGGAACTCTGTGGAAGAATTGTAAGTACTCCAGTTGAGTACATGGACCATATCTGTCTCTAATATAGATCAAGATAGTCCATATATTCAGCTTGAGTCAAACCCAATTCAGTGACACCTAACTGGTGTATCTAGATGTCTTAAACTACAACTGCTTGCCATATTGATTTGAATTAATGAAGGTTGAAATTCAAAGCATCTGGAAGGCATAATGTTGACTATCTGTGCTTTGTGTGTATTGTAATAGTAATCTTGATTTATATTTCCAAGTTAAGACAATAGTATTCTCTTCATTTTTCAGATTTATAAGAGAGAACTGTAACTTCATGTCTTAGATGTACCCTCTCTGCCATGAGAAGGAAATTTGGGGTTTGAATTAGGAACTTCCATTTTATCGTCATAATCTTAATATATCCTACATCAGTTTGCAGTGCACACCTATTGATGTATTACAAAAATTTATGTGTTCCTTCACGTGTATGAGTCTTCTCCAGTTTGGTACTCTACAGGTGTATTGGGATTGCAGCTCAGTGTTCCAATCTAGCATGCCGGTAGTTAAGAAATCTCTGAATTGCTCAATATTTTGGCAGCTTAGGGAGTTGATGTTTTACATCCGGAATATATAGACAAGATATGACAGACAGATATGTCAGAGGTTTGCTGTCAGGTGCCAGGTAGAAAAAAACAGATGAGATCAGCAGCTAAATATCAGTTTCTTCACTGTTTAGTATGTGATTTCTCATTTTCTTTTCCAATGGCCCATAAATAATATTTTAAATACTGTCATGGAGCTGGGGAAATATCTAGTGATGTTTAACCTTGAGAAGGCTTATAGCACAGTTCAAATGCTTGAACAGATGTCACACAGAGGAAGAAGAGTTGTTCTCTACCCACTCAGAGTGCAAAAACAATGGACTTAAGTTAAAGAAACAGATATTCCAATAAGACATTAGAAATAACTTCCCAGTGTAACAATAGTTCCCAGACAGAAATGGTATACTCCTTTACAAGGGATTTAATTCTGAGTAAGGATTTGGATTTAATGAGCTAAATCACCCCTCAGGATCCTGTGATTCTATATGATTTGTGATTTGAAGTTCGAATATGGGCACAAATCAGAGGATAGTTGAAATATTTATTTTTATTTATCTGTTTGATTTGGCTGGAAAATACTGGGAGTTGAAGCCCACAAGTCTTAAAAGTTGCCAAGGTTGGATGTCTGTGGAGATTCTCAGTTATCCAGGTCTCAAGAGTACTTTTGTTTTTCTTCAAAAGGCATCTGGACTGTTTGTTTCTTTGAGGAAGAAGAAGAAAACATTTCACTTCTCTTTCAAGAAGTTTCATTAGTTTTAATGCTGGGGGATGGTAAGATAGGTACCTATCCAGTCCAGCTGACTTTTGAAGAAACCCCCTCCCATCTTTACCAAGGTTGGACACCCCTGCCTTAAACTGTGTCCTACATATAGAATTACTAAACCAAAGTGGCTAAAATCCAGATGATGACCACTATATGGCTGCAAAGCATTAAAGTTTTCTGTTTCTTTGCTCCCATCTAATGCTTTTCTGGATTTTATCATTCCAGAAAATCTGGTGGCCCCACTGTAAGCCTGACTTTCCAGAACAAGCATCATGTCATCCCTCTAGCATGATTGGGTCAGCAGCCTAGCTTTATGAAAGTCTATTAAATTGCAGTTATTAGATACTAAAGATGGCTTTTGAGATCAATAACTAAGTGATGGGTTATGCACACTAATCTTGTGCTAATTAAAATTATTGCTCGATGATCAGTTTGATACCATTAGCTTCAGTCATCATCATGCTTTCTTTGCAACCCCGGTCAAAGTGGGTGGTGCCAAGACAACCAAGGACACCTAGCCAGTATGGATAACCCAATTGGCATGCTGGAAACTCAGGTTAAGTGAGGAACCTGTTGTTCGTGCAGAGAAACGGTTATATAATTGTTCACCAACTTGCTCAGATTCCAGTCTATCATACTAGAGCCAATTAGAAGTTGCCAAAAGCAAAGACTTTGAGGGCAATAAGCATGCTTTGAAGTGCAGTCCAATTATGCGGATCCACAATTTCATGACTACTCTCATACCGAATTTTATATGTGGATCGACTTAGTCTGTATTTTCTGTATGGTCAGATGAATGAATTCGGAGATCAACTCATTTGACTGCGAGTCCTTGGAGTATGATAATTATACTACTAGAGATGCGAGTGTAAGAGGTTGCAATGTTGAAATAAGGAAACAAGGGGTTCAAGTCCACTTTTGAGCTGGAAACTCCCAGGTGATTTTGGATCATCTGCTTTATCTGAACACAATCTACCTTGTTGTTAAAGGAATAACATTAAAAGAGATCCTACACAAATGGGCCTCAACTTAGGATCATTTATTTTAGTGACTGTTTGATGTTGCACAGTGCTGAAAAAAATGTGGCTTATTATGACTGATCCTCTCCTCTTCTGGTCCCCTCCTCTCCTACTACACTCATTGTAACATCCCTAAGGTCATGTAATCCAAATCTGGGCACTTGGCAACTGGCATTTATTTATGACAGTTGTAGTTGTGAAACCTGACTGAGGCCATCTTGGAGTTGCCACACAACAGAGGGACACTTCCACGATCACATGATTGCCACCTGCGATTTTCCCAGTTGGATTCCAAAAAGCAAAGTCAATGGGAGAGTGCCAGATTTACTTAATCACAGTGATTCATTTAACAACTGTGGCAAAAAGGTACATTGGGCACAACTCACTTAAGGACTGCCTTGCTTAATGGTGGAAGTTTTGGCCCCAATTATAATCATAAGTCAAGGAATATCTGTAAAACGCCCCTGCTAATACGGCATGGAAGGAAAGGAAGGAGAAGAGGAGAGGAAACTGACCGTATAAGAGTTAGTAGTTACAAGGCAGTCCTCAACTTACAACAGTTCATTTAGTGACTGTTCAAAGTTACAACAGCACTGCAAAAAGTAGACGATTTCTCACACTTGTAACATGTTGCAGCATCCTCATGGTCACGTAATCAAAATTCATATGCTTGGCAACTGACTCACATTTATGACAGATGCGGTGTCCTGGAGTCATGTGATTCACTTTTGCAACTTTCTGACAAGCAAAGTCAATGGGGAAGCAAGATTCACTTAACAACCAGGTTACTAACTTAATGAATGTGGCATAGAAAATAACACGTGGCGAAACCCACTACACCAATTTCTCACTTAGCAACATAAATGTGAGACTCCATTGTGGTCCTAAGTTGAAGACTACCTGTATATGGTGTAATGCACTGCCTATAAATGAAAGAGTTCAAAGATAGGTTTTAATCATTTTCCTCCAACTCTAGCAGACACAGTGTTAAAAGTATTCTATTCCTTGCCTGAAAGATCCTCATGTTCGCTCTTACCATTTGCTAAAATTTTCTGCCATCGTGCCACAGTGTGCCGCAAATGTGTGCCAGAATGTAATAGAGAGGTGGCGGGAAAGAGAGGGTAAGAGAGACTGTAATTCACCCTATTTCTCATGATCTAAAATGGCTGCAACCTCTCGTTCAGAGCTTAAACCAAGGATAAAGGGTAATCAGTAGAAAGTTTAGCTGCCCCTGGCTGATACTGTAGTCATTTTAGCTTCAGCAGATGTGAGGCACTGGAAGCTTGGATGGTTGAGAAGGAGTAGGCCCGTCTCTAGGAGCCTAAGGGCACACTGTTTACAAGCATATGACACTACAACACATCTCTGTGTTTCAGGCCTCCCAGCGTTGCAACACAGGGCAAACGAGTTTACTACATCTGTCAAGCAGATTAAATCACCTTCACCGTCTTATGAAATTGGAGGAGGAGGAGGACTGCTACGCCGAAGGAACCCCGTGAGCTAAAGGGGGGGGGGGGGGAGAACACAGGCAGTCTCTCCCAACATGATTTAACCTGATATCTCAAGAAGCTTGCCAGAAATAGTAGCTGTAGCTGGCTATCCCATCATCACTCCTCTCTCACATTTATATACCACAGCCAACAAAGGGGAAATGTATGTGGCAATTCAGATCAAGGAAATGCGTGCTGGGGCAGGTACAACCCATATAATATTTACAGAGGGTATCCATGACTTTTAAACATTCTCTTTCAGGACAGGAAGTCCCTCCGTTTATAACCACTTGAGATGACCACAATCCCCCGAAAGATACTTATAATCCGGTTCCAAACTTCCAATGGCCAGACTGTTCCTCCCCACCCCGCCCCCGCATTGGATCACTTGATCATATATCAGAGACTCAGCAAACAGCTTGCAATTATGGTCATTTGCAGCATCTTGCGATCGATTGCCTGACCGCGATTGCAATGTTTTTTGCTGGAAAATCATCAAAATTACTTCCGATTTTGCCCTCTAGAGAACAATGGGTTTGTTTAATGGCTGCAGCATGTACTAATCATGTATGCCCATGTAAGGTCATGATGTGGGAGATCTGCTTGACGGCCATCAAAAACAAATAACCGTAATGGCAGGCTCCAATACTGTTGTACGTCGAGGACTTTATACAGGTAGTCCTCAACTTACGATCACAATTGAGTCCAACATTTATGTAGCTAAGGGAGAAATTTGTTAAGTGAGTTTCGGCCCGCTTTACGACTTTGGTTGCCACCTTCAATAAGTGAATCACGGCAGTTGTTAAATTAGTTGCACGGTTGTTAAGCGGTTGTTGGCTTTGTTTGTCAGAAGGTTGCAAAAGGTGATCACATGACCCCAGGACATTGCCACCTTCAGAAATGTGAGCATCTGAAATGTCAAGCATCTGAATGTAAATCACCTGACCACGGGGATGCTACAGTGGTCATAAGTGTGAAAAATGGTCACAAGTCCCTTTTTTCAGTGCTGTTGTAACTTCGAACAGTCCCTAAGTGAACTGTCATAAGTCAAGGATATTATATAAACATTTGTGCTCTCTGAAAGTCCACAATTTCTCAACTGTTTGCAGACCTTTCTTTGAATCTGCTGTGGATCGTAAAGATTATGTCTATCTGAAGAGGTTAAATTGTGTGCCACCTTAAAACAAACACAAAAGCAGTTGCCGCTCTTAGAATTCATTTCAAGATCGTGGGGATTACTTGCACCAGACAGGCAGTGGCTTTCCATATGTCTATATACTGTACTTATACAATGCAATTATGGTTTAGCTGTTCCTGCACCTTGAAACCCCTAACCCTGCCTACTTAGCGGCGACGGAAAAAAAAAACAATGAAGGGAAGGACAAAAATAAACACAATAAAGGGTGGATACCAGCAAACACAATTGGGCTTTATTCTTGGGGCTAAGGATGAGTACTGAGGCATTAAGCCAGGAGTGAACAAGCTTTGCCCTTCAGACTGCTTGCAGTCCTGGACCTAATTTGAATGACCTTTGGCCTAATTTAGAAACCCTTGGCTAACAGTCAGATTAGAATACTAGGATGTGTGGTCTGCCACTGTTTTATCAGTCTACAAGGCAGGAAGAAAATAAAACCAAGAAATGGGGAAGGGGTCTTATCTATTAAGTGCACACGCGCACACACCTAACTGATTTCCCCTTGAGAAAATGTTTCCTTTACCCAGAAAATATCTCCCCATCCTTAAGCCACAGGTTTCACAAAAACAGAAATTTGGATGATGTGAAAGAGAGAGAGAGAGAGAGAGGGGGGGGGGTGATTATCCACACAGACCCATCCCAAATATTTTGCTTTATGTAGACTGTTTACAGCCGAATCAAGAAATAAACTCTCTGAATTCTTTCTAGCAAACAGACGGGGATAAAACAAACTTTGGATTCCTCTGGCCTTGGAAGGAGAGCTAGGAAGAAGCTTCTATGTTCTCCCAAGAGCGCAGCATGAATAGAATCATTGCGTACGACAAGCCCAATTTTGAGGGCCTCAGCAAAGAGTTTACCTGTGATGTCCCTGACCTGCATGAATTGGACTTTGGTGATTGTATCTCCTCCTTGAAGGTGAGAGGGCAGCCCTGGGTGGCCTACAAGCTCTCTAAGTTTGAAGAGGACGGCGTCGTTTTTGAGGAAGGGGATTATTGTGAGATTGACAACAACAACAGGATTTCATCCCTACGACTAGTTCACCATGATCTCTCTGATCCCCAAATTACACTGTACGAACATCCCAACTATGAAGGTCAAAGCAAGGTGGTGAAGGAGGAGACCAACCTCGCCTATGGTTACTTTAATGACCGTGTCTCCTCCCACGTGGTGCAGCGGGGCGTCTGGCTGCTCTATAAAAATGCAAACCGTGGGGGATGGTATCACATTGCCTGGCCAGGGGAACGCATTCATGACTATAAAACTGAGATCAACTTTGATGATAACGTCTCTCACTTGCAACCCCTGAAACCGGGCCGTCCAATCATTACCGCCAAGGTGCTGTGGGATCAAAAGAAAGTGGAAGCGGAGCACGACGTTCTGATTGATGAGATTGTGGGAACCAACTGCACCGAATACGAACAAGCGTTCACCACCAACTCCACTCGAGAATATACGGCCACGGTGTTCCAGAGCTTCCACTTCAGCAACACCACTTGCCTAAAACTCGGCTTTTCTTTCCAGGTGACCTTGGGTTGTTCCAATATATTTATAGTGGAGAAAGGCAAGAGCGAGTCTACCACCACTACTGAGAAGGTAGAGGTCCTGCTGCCTGCCAAAATCCCACCATGCACTGAACTTTCCATACAGGTGATCAAGAAGGAAACTACCACCTCAGTGCCAGTGGAACTCACCATCTGTCAGAATGGCAAAGAAAAGAAGGAGAGTGCTGAATACCGCTGCGTTTCAGGCCGTACCATCAGCACCAGGTATACCATGAAGCCTGTCCCAGCAGCACCAGGCACTTCCCAAGCTAAACCACAAGAAGCATGACCGAGGAGGAACACAACAACTATGTCAACAATCGCACATGGGTAGATCTAGGAGAACATTTTCAAGCACAGCCTGGGCCAGGGATGAGGAAGAGAACTTAAGTTATTTCTGATTAGGCTCCTTTCAGATTAGTGTTCTTGTGGTTTCATGTACTTCCAGACTGAGAAGGAAGAAAAAAAAACAAGATCCTGCTTTTTCTAGACGTGGTGATGGTTTCTGACTTTAAATAATTAGGTTACGGGGATATAATTAGGTTTGGAGATAATAGTTTAATCCAAATAGCAATTTACATAGAAAAAACATGAATCTTTTCTTAAGGATATATTAACAACCTGAAAAATCAAGAATGGCTGTAATAATTTTTCCTCAATTTGAACAGTTAATGCTATTCTTAGTACTGAACATCATAAAACTGCAGAATTAAAAGATCTACAAGGTTATCTATATTTCTCAGTAAGGGGAGGAAGCAATGGTTTGTTTTATTTATCTGATGAAATTGAATTTTAATGGAATGAACAGTTCTTTTAGCTTACATAAACTTCCATTCAAAAACACTTCTTTTAAACCTTACTGGTTCAGCTTTATTTCTCATTAAAGTTCCCCTCTAATCTCAGACGTCTCACTTCATTGTGTTTAATCAGATTTTATTTGCTTATTTCTAGCACTGTATATCTAATGCATAACCATTTCAATTCAGCTGTTGAATTCACCCATTTTTCCGGTACATGCCCTAAACTGAACTAAAAATTAAACAAGCTGGTTCACAGACCCCTTTAAGATACACATAAGACCCAGGCAATGGTGGAATCCAATTTTTTTTTTACTACTGGTGCTATGGGTATGGCTGGGTGCTCATGTGACTGGGTGGACAGTTTCTGTAAGCAGAGCAATAAAGATTAGGCTAGAAACAACACCATAATTGTTTTTTCATGCCTTCATTACTGGATTAACCCTGTAAAGTGGGGGGGAGGAGATTTCTTCTAACAACCAGTTCTCTGAACTGCTTAGAAAATTTACTACCGGTTCTAACAAACCTGCTAGAACCTGCTGAATTTCACCTCTGGGCCCAGAGTTACAAAACCAGGCAAATTACTGTTAAAAGCCACTTGAAGGCACATACTGTAATCATTCACTTGGCAGGGCCACAGGCAGCCAGCCCAAGTTGTGAGTGAGAACCTTTCTAAAAATGGCTGCCCGGTTATATTTTGTAAGACAACATAAAGGGGAATAATTGTATTACATGTATTTATTTCATTCAAGCTTCGATTTGACTCATGCTTCTTTATGGATAATCCCAGTGCAATCACAGGGTGCCTTTCAAAGGCCACATGAGTCAGTTAGCTCAAAAAAGTCACGCAGTCCTTGCTTTATGATAGTGTCCCACTGTTCCTGACAAGAACCCCAACATAAGAGTACGTTGTGTGACTCTGCTTCGCAGCCTAGTGAGGTCAATCAAGTGCACCCGTAAGGATTCTTGCTTTTGTGGACCTCCTGATGGAGCCTTCTCTGGAGAGCCTCCTGGGCTTCGCTTGACCTTTGACTTGCATCTTGCTAATGTAAAGCGTGACAGGGATTGCCATTGATTGCATCACACCAATCTCTACTAAACTGCAGAGCTGTAACAGGGGACTGCAAAGCTACCATTAAGGTGTAGAGAGGTCTTTGCTCTTCAGAATCTTCTTCCTTGTGGTTATTGAGTTATCCATTAAATGAGCAGGGGGAGGGGAATAGGAAATGGTGGCTCCAAATGTTTGGTTCCTCTCTGGTCTTTGGACCCTCTTTTGACTCACCACTGGGTGACTCAGTGCTATCGGTCACTGATTCCCCAGACTTCTCAGAGTTGGAACTTTTTACCCAGTTACATGTTCTGGAACCGCCCTTTGATCCCAACAAGGTATGTAATTAAAGCTTCTATGATGAGGTGGGTGCTAGGACTTTTGTCCCAAGCCAAGCTGATGTTTACTAGTGTGTAGGGGGGGAGAAGCACCAAGGTCTTCTGAATTACGATAACTAGAAAGAATGGGCAAATATGTACCTGTAAAGAAATGGATGAAGCCTACCTATATCAATTAACCAGAGGATGGCGATGGGGACAATACTGTGCCAAAAGCAGTGCTAAGAGAAGAAAATATACTTTCTGTAGAGGGTCAGGTGCATCTGCAGAAGACAATTTAAAAAGAGCCAAGATGATGGGCTGAAATTTGCAGTAACAACCACTCTCTCCTCTCTCCAGATATCAAAATTCTTGCCCCCACCCAAATATTTTGGAGGGTTGCTTCCAGTGGTGGAATTCAATATTTTTTACTACCGGTTCTGTGGGCATGGCTTGGTGGGCATGGCTGGGAGGGGTCATGTGACTGGGTGGACAGTTTCTGTAAGCAGGAGAATAAATATTAGGTTAGAAACAAAACCATAATGATTTTTTTCCTGCCTTCCTTACAGGATTAACCCTGTAAAGTGGGAAAAAAAACCAAAAGGAGATTTCTTCTAACAACCGGTTCTCCGAACTGCTTAGCAAATTTACTGCCGGTTCTAGCGAACTTGCTAGAATCTGCTGAATTTCACTTCTGGTTGCTTCTATCAATACAGTCATAATTAGCCTAGATTATTCTTTAATTTGATACCTGTGAGATCTGTTGAACCAACTCCTGATTCCTACCTAGCACAAATACTGGTTTATGCTAAGTAAGGATTTGGGGAGTTGGAAGAAGGCAACACATCTCCAGATTGTGAAAGCTCACCTAGATGGTAGAACTCTTTTATGATGATGCTTCAAGCCTTCTACTTTAAGTAAAACCTCTGGGTTTTACTATTATTGATTTATTTAAATTTATTATACTGTACTGGTATTTGTATTGGAATTTGTAATCATTGAGAGTCAGGTGGCATACAATTTAAGAATGAATAAATAATGGCAACACTGAGCATTAAGGGGCTGCTCAAGAGACCCCATCTCTTAAAATGCACATTTAATCCTTAAATCAACATAAATAGTGCCTCTTGTTGAAAATTGGAAGTAAATGCTTAAGCAACTGGTCATAAGTTGAGGACTATCTGTAATACTCCCTAAAATGTAGCCATTCTCCATTTGTGATTTGCAGCTTCACCCTCCTTAACAAATGGTGGAGATTTCTTAACTATGAAAGATTCTGCATCCTTCCCTTCTTCCAGAGGTAAAATTCAGCAGGTTCTAGCAGGTTCGCCAGAACTGGTAGTAAATTTTCTAAGCAGTTCAGAGAACCGGTTGTTAGAAGAAATCTCCTTTTGTTTTTTTCCAC
>JAEANM010003455.1:0-22372 GCA_017656035.1 Myanophis thanlyinensis
CACACCATATATAAAAACAAAGACATCAACTTTTTATTATTCAGACCCCCTTCAGATTCTTTGGAGAAAGTTTCTACCACGACTACAGTTATACTTACAAACAGTTTTAAAAATTTCCATCCTGCCCCCACTCAACCTATTCTGGTCATATTTAGGAAAAGACTCCCAGCACTGACACTTTGAATAGAATAACATCCAATTCATAACACAAAGATAAAATAAATATTATTTTTAGCCTCAAATATCTGAGATCCAGGTTAGATCATTGGATTTGCTATGAATAAAAATTATTTAGGTAAGAAAGCTATGTTTAGGTTCACTTTCTATGACTCTCAGAATAGCTTCTGATCCTAATTGCTGAAACTATCAGATTTCACACTGGGCTTAATTGCAAATCTTGCTCCCCAGACACATAATCCCATGTTTACAAATTCAAAATTTAATCTTGGGACTTATTCTGAGTTAATAAATATTTGGCCATTCTTCTAATGGCCATGGAAAATGATTGTTCTATGTTAACAGAATGGTGCTCTTTAACTGGATCCTTAATTAACTCCTCATGGAAATACCTGAAAAGTACTTTGTAAACCCTAAAACAATTGAAATAAAATCCTGAAAATCCAGAGATGTCAGCACTTTCCACATATGTAAGTGATCTCTGAGACATAACTGCCCATAAATATTGTATGTCTCCCAAACCCAAAAGCTGTCTTCCTCTGCTTTTCCTACTCTGATATTAAAGAGAAGCTTGCTTTTAAATGTTTTATCAAGAAATTGCTTTATACAATTTATATATATATTTGCTAAATTCCTGTTATTTGTAACTATGTGGCTATTAATACTAGAGTGTCTATCCAATTTGTGACCCCAGGGATTAATTTTAGATCCAGCTTACACTATAACACTGTC
The DNA here is from genome assembly GCA_017656035.1 of Myanophis thanlyinensis. Taxonomy (NCBI): domain Eukaryota; kingdom Metazoa; phylum Chordata; class Lepidosauria; order Squamata; family Homalopsidae; genus Myanophis; species Myanophis thanlyinensis. The sequence goes on from JAEANM010003455.1 coordinate 910, forward strand.
ACGTGACCCTGCTTACTAGAAAGAAAAAAAGTAATCTGTTTCAAAATGTTTTAAAAGCGTGAATATCCATTTTCTTCAACAGCTTTTCAGCAGGGAGCATTATGGGAATAGAAATATTAATCTATATCTTGGTGTAAAATTGAGTATAAAGAGCAGATTTTTTTTCTCCCGAAGTTAAACTCAGCTTTGCTGTTATATTACTTTTGACAAACAGGAAATATAAAGACTTATACTAATCTGCAATGTAGATTTTGATAGGAAGAATCAACTTGTTAAATTAATAATAAAGTAGGATTTAACAAAGTATTCTAGGCGCCATAGGTCCCTGCATAATGATATATTTGTTGAAAGGTCTAAATTACTTTTAAGTCACCAAATTGGAGACTTCTCTGCAAAATAACTATATTGATACTTTAAAAACCCTTCCATTTTCATTATTTGACATATCATTTCATTTTAAAATGGAACACACAATTTTTTTAGACTTTTGATACACTTGGCCTCTTGGGTATCTTCTCCACCCCACCCCACCCCACCCCACACCCAAAAAGGAGAAGAGGTCAGAAGGAATGAATCACAGACTGATCTGTAACAAAAGATAATACTGTATTTCTTTTTCCAGCAGATCCTACATCAAATACAGTTTATTTTATTTTTTTCATGATTTGTATACCGCCCCCTCTCCCTAGGGACTCAGGGCGGTTTACAGCCAATAAAATACACATACACAATTCACTCCATAAAAACCAATTAAAATAATTAGATAGTGGCTGGTCAATTTAAAAAAGGTAAATTTAAAATTAACTTTAAAATCAATTTAAAATAGTATTAAAACAATTAAATTATTTAAATATAAAATTAAAATTAAATTCAAAATTTAAATTTAAAACCCTCAGGTGTCAGGCTAGGCCGGCTTGTTGAAATAGATGGGTCTTCAGGGCATGTCGGAAGCACCGGAGATCCGTAATAGTACAAATCTCCGGGGGGGGAGTTCATTCCACAGTGAGGGCGCTGCCATAGAGAAGGCCCATACCCTTGGGGCTGTCAGGCGACATCGCCCCGACGATGAAACCCCGAGGAGGCCAGCCCTATGGGAATGCACTGGTCGGCTGGAGGCTGGTGGCGGCAACAGGTGGTCCCGTAAGTACCTGGGTTCCGAGCCATGGAGCGCTTTAAAGGTAAGCACTAACACCTTGAACTGCACCTGGAAGGCCACAGGAAGCCAGTGCAGCTCGCGCAGGAAGGATGTAACGTGGGAGCTCCTAGGAGCTCCCATAATTACCCACGTGGCTGCATTCTGGACCAGCTGCAGCCTCCGGATGCTTTTCAAGGGGAGCCCCATGTAGAGAGCATTGGCGTAATCCAGACGGGAGGTTACAAGGGCAGAAGTGACCATACAAAGCGCGCCCCAATCCAGAAAGGGCTGCAACTGGGCAATCCTACAGACCTGATAAAAGGCCCCCCTGGAGACGGCTGTGATATGGTCATCTAACGACAGCCGTACATCCAGGAGGATGCCCAGATTGCGAGCCCCTTCCATGGGGGATAGAGTTTCCTCCCAGCCCAGGGCCAGCGATAGTTTAAGCTGGCTGTATCTGGGTGCAGGAAACGACAGCCACTTGGTCTTGGCTGGGTTGAGCTGAAGCCTGTTACACCCCATCCAACTCCACATGGCCTCCAGACAACGGGCTCATCACTTCGACGGCTTCGTTGGGTGTGGCCTGGGGTGGAAATATACAGTTGCGTGTCATCTGCATATTGATTAAAAGTCACTCCAAAGCCACGGATGATCTCGTTTATCTCTGACCAGTTCTAATTAGGCCTTAAACTATACCACAGTTTCTGTATCATCTGTATTTATAAGATGATATGGGCATGGGCTGGGATGAGGGAAGAAAAGGGAAAGGACTGAGGTATATGGATTTTGAAGTCAATGGTAACATATTCATATTCTGCCTATTCTGCAAGGCTGGAGACATCTTGCTGTTTTTCAGCTTTACTTTTAAGAAATCATCAAATACTTTGGCTGCTTCATATAATCAAAAGAGCTTGGTTACACGTTATCACAAAAGTCAATGTTAAAACAATGGTCTGAATATCAGAATTCTTCTTAGGAAAATCATTTTAACATTTTAATAAGCCAAACAGCTGTTAATATTCTATTTCATATGACAACATAATTGTTCTACTTTGAAAGTGGAGTGTAAATGGCCACGAAAATCATTTGCTATTTCAAAGCTATTACAAAGCATCACAGATATATATGTGACAATAATTCACTTTTTCTTTTATGTTTTCTACAAAACGTAAGTATTGCAGAGCCAATCAACTGTTTGTACAGAAAAATGAGGAAATGTGGCATCCATTATAATAATGAGAAATGTTTTCTCCCAGTCCCTTAGTGATACAGGACATAATGTGAAAACAAGATTAAAGAAGAACACACTCTTTAGAAGAAATACGAGTACCATTAGCCTCAAATCTTATTCTGAGAGACAAGGTTTCAGAATATTTCACTTTAAAAGTTTTGTATCATTGGTATCTGACACTAAAAATATTTTTAAAAGTGCATGTTAAAAAAAAACTTACTTTCTGGCAATACTGTAAAATCCCTTCTTTTGTCGCAATGCAGCTCTTAGTTCCAGAAGGATCAGATTCCCATTTTCCATTTTGAACATTCATATGCATATTCGATTTGCCACAAAACATGGCTACTTGAGGTTCTGCTAACAGGCCAGCATTTCCATCAGTAGGCACCTGGAAGCAGATATAGATATTATTATTATTATTATTTTCAATCACAATCTTAACTGAACACAATTGGTAAGGTATAAAATTCATATCATTGAGAGATTTCAAGCAAGAGCAAATTTCAGATTATTTGTGAATTGTGACGTTTATTTGCTATGAAGCATATATCCTCCTTCTGAGTTACATTGTAAAGATAATTTCCTAGTAGAATTTACACAGCAGAGGAAGCTAAATTAGACAGAAAAAAAATCTGTGGGTTCACACCATACAAGCACTTCCACATAACTGAAGCATTCTTTTTTTAATGAAAAGGCAAACTATTACTCCATTTGTGTATAAGAGATTAGATATGGGCTCATAACTTCCAGACTATTATTTTTTGCCTACTCTAGTTGATAAGGGCACACAAGTATACAGCAAGGGTAAACCAATAGTACCCTTATAGTTTGTTTATTGTTTGATTAAGCATGTTGTGTGGAAACAACCACCAGGCTGCATTTGGTTTGGTAATGGCATCTTTAAAAATATTTCAAATGGTATATTTAATGGCAGCAGGGCAGGAAAAATATTATTTTCATTGATACTTTATTGGAATCAAACTGTAATATACATACAAAAAGCAAACTTTTAGAGCCAATTTCAATGTGTCTTTCAATATTGTTTTACACTGTGAATCAAAACTGTGTTTTACACAAAAACCACTTCTACTTCCCATCAAGTCCATTTTATGTATTTTTAAAATTTGTTTACATATCATTTCTCCAAGTTAAGATCACATTCTGGCAGTTAATGGAGGGCAGAAATGTACTAGTTTGCTAATAACTTCTTATTCTAAAAATGGTAATATTAAGTCAGGAAATGGAAACAATCTTTCTGCCTTGTTGAATATTTTATGGAAAATAAAACAAAAAGTATTTCCAAGCATCTCTAAATGCTTTCCTAAAGAACCATATTTACACAAGAACAAATAGCTGGGGCTAAGCTGTTCTACTGTTGAGAGACCCATCACTGAGAAAGAATTACCTGGGCATATGCTAGACCAGGGGTCGGGAACCTTTTTGACTCAGAGAGCCATGAAAGCAAAATATTTGGAAATTTATTTCATTAAGAGCCATATAATATAACTGCCCCTGACAGTTGGAGGACCCGCCTAAGGAGCCCCTATTTTACCCAGCCTGAGGCCTCCTCCCACCCCCCTCTCTCTCTTGCCATAGCCGGAACTGCAAGGGAGGCAGGCGGGGAGGCAGGGAAGGGCGGCATCCTCCCCAGAGCAAGCCCCACCGCCGCTTCCGCGGAGGAAAGCAACCCTGCTGCCTTGGCAGCTGCCTTCCCTCCTCAGATGGGCCTGGGTCTCTCCCGAGGGCCGAGGCTCCAGCTCAGGAGGGCAGAGGGGTCTCTGAGGACCCCTCCCTGGGTGGCAGCCCCCCCCATAGGCCCTGGTGAGGGGATGTGTGAAGGCGCGCCAAGGAGCCACTCACCGTCCCTCCGTTGCATCACAGCGCCCCCTCCGCTGCCGCCTCTTCTTTATTTTGCTCCCCTCCCCCTCCTTCTCCCCTCATGCGCTTCTGCTTCCGCCCTCTCAACCAACACCCACACCACACCACACCCCCAAACAGCGCTCTTCCGGCTGCACGAGGAGGGAAAAGAGCGGCTGTCCTAAAAGCGTCGCGAAAGGTCTCCTTTTTTTTCCAATTCCCCTCAAATTCCATTTGATGAGGGGAATGGTGGGGGCAAGCTTTTTTCTGAAAGCCAGATGAAATGCTCAAAATAGCCACATCTGGCTCCCGAGCCATAGGTTCCCTACCCCTGTGCTAGACACATGCCTTATTAAAACAATGAAATGGGACAACAAAAGAGGAAAGCGTGGTTAATGGTTTTCTTTAATGTACATTTTTCTTTGATTTACTACTATACCATCCCAAATGACTGTGCAGTGTGGATGGAGAGCCTATATTAAATTGCTGCATTAAAAAGGTAAATATTGATTGAAAATATTTTTAATAACATGTAAGACTTATCCTACATTGTATCTAATTATGTAAATGTGTATATATTATTAACAATAAAGTTAACTGTCATTGCACAAATATGTTTCTATGCCCTGCTTGGGTACACAAATAGTTAGCACGCATATCCATAGTGTTCATACCTGCGATTTTATTTGTTAAGATTTCTTTCTTTACAACTGAACCCAGAGGTGAGGGTTCTCCATCCCTGTTATCTCTTGACTTGGAAAGTCTATGCAATGGTTGTATTGTACTTGGATTAATGTACCCCCACAATCTTATTTTAATTATCTTGTTAATACATATTTTAAAGTAAATACCTGTGATATTGTTTGTTGATTGTAAGCTGCCCACATTTAGTGAGATGAGCAGCTATATAAATATGATAGATAGATGAGATCTATGGATAACAAAGAATAAGCGGACTATTTTAATATTATCCTTATGCTATCTTAAATTCCTAATATTAAAAGCTGCTAAAAGGACTCCTTACACAGCAACTTGATTCATTTCAGATACTGCCTCACTAGTGGCTCTACTGACTGGAACATACTCAGATTGTAGCTTGAAATATTCTGAAGATACCCATCTAACAAGTCATGCTTTGTCTTGTACCCAGTAATACAACAATACATTGAAAGTAATAGATATGTATGATTAGTTCTTGTCAGCTTTCCCAGGTAAACCAGAAAGGAAGTATGACCAGATGATCTACTTTATTCATCTGAAAGTACAAAGTTCCCACTGTCTCTTATCAGTGAAATGGGGCGGCGGGAGGCGGGGGGCAGGGCGATGGGCCATTTTTGACCTAACCCCCCACGCATCTTGTATTCCCTCTCCCCAGCCCACAGAGGTATTTTGCAGCCTCCAGAAGCCTCCACATGGCCCATTTTCACCAAAAACCGGCCCATTTTTCACCTGGTTTTTGACATCCCAAATCCCCCTCCCCCCGCATGTCCTGTATTACCTTTCCCCAGCTTTTGCAGGCCTCCAGAAGCCTCTGCGTGGCTTGTTTTTGCAAAAAAAAATAGGTGAAAAGCAGGCTGTTTCTTAGCAAAAACAAGCAGCAGGGGGGCGGGGCGATTGGGGGGGTGGCGGGGGGGGTGATGGGGGCGGTGGGGGGGCTGGCTTCCCTCATTCGATTGCACTCTTGCAGGATTTTTGATTGCACTCTTGCTGGAGCCTCTCGCTTTTCTCCATTTGCCCGGACAAGACGTCGCCACTTTTACATCCAGTCCGGGGCGTCCGGGTAAATTTATAAAATTTATAAAACCCGCCTGACGCCCCGGACTGGACATAAAAAGAGGACATGTCCGGGCAAAAGAGGACAGTGGGTCACCCTAACTAATATACCTGATGTCGTTGTTTTCTCTTACATACCTAATATCAAAGATTAAATTCCAGTAAACCCCAAGTAAAAAAGTATACAAGGACATGTATGATAAATATAACTAATTCGAGATATCTACTTTATGTGATTTGGCAGAAAAATCAAATGAATGATTGTAAAACAATTATTAAAAATGTAATAACAAAAATGCTTACACCTCAGAGTAAAGGAATAACATTCTGTATATAAAACAGAGGGAATATTCATGAGAAAACTTTCCTGTTATCAGTTTACAGAGTTAAATTACATTCAGGCCTTATTTAAAGACAGCAGTTTTTTTCTGCATGACATAGAAATATTGATAGTGAAATGTTGTTTCATGCTAAGAAACAACAACTCTGTGTTCAAGACTTGTTTTAATAATTAAATTAACCAAAAAAAAATAATACTGCTGTTGTAACAAACGTAACCATTTACTATAGCTGTCAATGATTATTTGATGATCAACATCCAAATTAATTGAGAAATATATATGTTACCCTTATAATTATTATACTTCCATTTAAAATATGTAATTTTCTGATGTATTACTACACATATTTACTTGAAAGTAATTGCTGAAGAGTTTCGCAGCCTTATTCCTACCTGCTTAGGTTTTCAGCATAATCTACGTATCAATTTTTCCAAGCAGTACATTAACTACAAAATATGTTAAAAATAAGCAAAATGATAATGGTTATTTGACTTCCTCCCAATACGAGAACAAGATATATAAATTGGAGAACAATGAATGTATTCATACCTGTCCTAGGTGAAGAATTACGGTATGTATGATGTAGGAATGTCTTACCCTTATCCCCTTGAGCAAGATAGCAATTCCATTAGAGAACAGATTATTTAAAAGAATGGTTATGCAAATTTATATTTATATATTTGTTAATGAAGAACTGATTTGTATTCAGCTGGCTAACAATCTATAAGGTTGCTTTAAAAGAGATTAATTGTGCACTTCTTAACATAACCCTATTAGAGTAGCAAAAGGAAAAATTGTATCACTTGTTTCCTGAAGCAGAATCAAGAGAAAGTCAAATCTTTCCTTCCATATGACTTGTTAAAAGGATTTCAAACAGATTTTACATAATACTTAAGACTTAGAACTTAAGAGACTTAGAATAACTGTATTGTCACTGTTAATGTACACTAATGGCATACATTAAAATGAAATTTCGTTGCATACAGCTCACAAGGGTTTATACCTCTAATATATACTACACATACATGACAAAACAAATAAATAAATAAATACAAAAATATGCATATACTTATATATTATATGACACAGAGAAACAATGTTTAGTTTGGATGTATACATGTACATGTCAAGAGAAACAAATCTTGCAGGTTTACCGGATGGTTGGCATAGGGAACAAAGCTGTTACAGAATCTGGTAGTCCTACTAGAAATACTTTGAAACCTCCTCCCAGAGGGGAACAACAGAAACAGATTGTGAAGTGGCTGTGTGGGGTCTCTAATGATGTTTTGAGTTCTAACAACACAGCACTTATAAGCAGTATCCTGAATGACAGGAAGCGAACTTCTTATAATCTCAGCTGTCCTTATCACTCTCTGAATGGACTTTCCTCATCATTCTCTGAATGGACTTTCTCTGGGGCACTGCTGCCACCAAATTGAACAGTGATGCAGTTTGTTAAAATGTTCTCAATTGTGCCTCTGTAAAAAGTGGCCAGGATAGAAGGATAAAGATGTTCTCTCCTCATCCAACACAGGAAATGCAGATACTGGTTTGCATGCTTCACTAAGGATGACGTGTAGATAGACCAGTTCAGATTGTTGGTTATCTGCATCCCCATATACTTAATACAGTTGACTACCACTACAGTTGCATCCTTGATACTGAGTGGAGTATGACCATGCTGGCTCTTTCTAAAATCTACAATGATCTCTTTTGTTTTATTAACATTTAAAACCAGGTTACTTTTATTGCACCAGTCCACCAAACCGTTCCACTCTCTCCTTTATGCATCTTCATTGTTGTCTTAGATAAGACCCACCATTGCCATATCACCCATATACTTCATCATGATGTGTATATTTGGCACAGCAGTCATGGGTCTTGAAGATGAGGGGGGAGTTGGTCTTACCTGATATACTCCTTGTTGTGTGGAGGGAATCCAAGAATGAGTCACTCTTTCTTCTTAGCTCTAAGGAATGAGTCTGCAGAATCTTAAAAGGCATGCCCAATGCCTCCTTCTCAGCTTCTATGAAGTTCTTGCAACAGACTGCATCTTCTCCTGTTGTAATACTTCAATCCAATGCCCAGGACCAGCCAGTCCCCCTGGGCAGGACTGGATTATCTCTCCACACAATGAGAAGGAGCATATTAGGTAAGACCAATGCCCCTTCTCCCTTGTTGTATAGAGAGAATCCAGGAATGGGACATACCAAAGCTGATTGTCCTTAAGGGAAGATTACGGCCTGGTCCTGTGGCTCCTGAACAGAGTGCACCCTTTGTAATACGTGCCTACCAAATGCAGCCTCCTCTGAAGCATAAGCATCCAACCTATAATGTCTAACAAAGGGTGATGGAGATGACCATGTAGCCGCTCAAAAAACCTCCTCAATAGAGGCCTGCAATGCTCATGCCGCTGATGTGGTGCACTTCTGGTAGAATGGGCCATTGTTCTTCTGGAAACCAGAAGAGCCTCAATCTCTTAGGCTGTGGCAATACATACCTATAGCCATCTGCCCAATGTGGAAGAAGAAACTTTCTGCCCCGTGCTGGTTGGAACAAGACAAAGAGCGACCCTGCCTTTCTAAATGAAGCAGTCCTCTTGATATGAATATGAAGTGCCCTTCTGACATCTAATGCATGGCATCAGCGTTCCAGGGAATGAGATGGCTTAGGACAAAAATTAGGCAATATTAATTCCTGGGCCCTGTGAAATCAAGAATTGAATTTGGGAATAAATTAAGAGTCCAATCATAACACAACTCTGTCTGGGTGAAACATGCAACAAGTCCTGTCATATGGAGAGACCAGAGAGCTCTGAAATTCTGCTACCTGTTATTATCGCCACCAAAAAACTCACCTTCCATGTGAACAGCTATAAAGAGGCTGATCTGAATGGTTCCAAGGGCTCCTAAGTGAGCACCTGTAAGACCTTAGATAACTCCCAGGTGGGATACTGATGGACTACCGGAGGCCTCATGTTTGTCACACCCTGCAGGAACATGCGCACTATCTGGTGCTGTGAAAGTGGTCCCAATCCCCCACAGTCAATAACCAAAGATAGCACTGCCACCTGTTGTCAGAGTGTGTTAGGGGTCTTACAGGAGCCTCTAAAAGAAGTTTAAAGAGCCGCACTGCAGTGCATTTGGTGCACATGTGCGTGCACCGAACCAGTAGCAAAATCGGTTGGATTCCATCCCCACCTAATAGTATCTCTTTCCTCCATTTTGGTAGTTCTCTTGGGAGCTTTGGCCTTAGCCTTGATCTTAACTGCGGCCTCAGAGGTTGCATGGTTCCTCTTAGCAGCACATTTTCAGTGTGTTTGAGGTTGTGGAGATAAGGCCTTGCTAGGTCCTGCAGCTTCTGCTGTGGGATCCATCTTGCCTAGGAAAGGGAAATCAGAAATATGAAAAGGTCCCTTGCTTCGCTTAGTGACCAAGAACTAAGGGAAGTTGAGATTCCTAATGGCCAAACTCTCCTGGTGAGAGCTCTAAAGCTTCGACAGGGCTCTTCTATTTGTCTTGTTTAATGACCAGGCCCTTGTAAATATGTGTCTTGGTATAATCACATGGTAATGACTGCCATAAAGATGGATGAGAATGCCTTGCCAATCTAATACTGCTGAACGTGGCAACAGCTCTGAGGAATCAGTAGCTAGTCCTTTGCTTCTTCTGTGGGAGAGCTAGAGCTCTGGAAAAACTGCTAGCTCTGTAAGTCCCCAAAGAAGAGAAATAAAATGGCCACTTGCTCTTTTTCTATGCCACGTGTTGGCCCAAAAAATGTCTGTCTCTACCTGCCCTGAAGAGCAGGTGGGCAATCAATAATGTTTAACTGCAAGTCTCACTGCTCGAGGATTGCCTTTCTCCCAGAGGCAGAAATAAACACTGTGGCTGCTCTGCAGCCTGGCCAAGCAGCTGGGTAGCTCCTTTGATGAAACAGCAGTTTCCGCTGAATCAGAAACTGCCCCAAGCGTCTTGGTAGCTCTGCCGGCTCCTTTAGCCTTTTGTCACCTGAAATGTTGTGGGTGGAAAGGCTGAGTGTTTTCTTAAAAAGATGGCAGCTCCTGCTGCATCAGGAGCTGCCTGGAGGCTCCAAATGGTCTTTCCAGCTTCTTTGGCCATTTCTCGCCCGGAAAGACGAGGGTGGAACAGCTGAGAAATTCAAGAGAAAAAAAGGCAGCTCCTGCTGAATTGGGAACTGCCTAGAGCCTCCAATGGCCTTGCTGGCTTCTTTGGCCATTTCGGAATGGCCGAGCGATATATGAAAGAAATGACAATTCCTGTTGAATCAGGAACTGCCCAGAGCCTCCAATGCCCTGCCGGCTTCCTCAGCTATTTCTCACCCAAAAGTGGCATAGGCTAACTAGCTGAATTAATTCCAAGTGAAATGGCAGCCCACGCTGAATTGGGAGCTGCCTAGGGCCTCCCGATGGCCCTGCCGGCTTCTTTGGCCATTTCTTGCCTGAAAATGCATGGGCAGAACAGCCAAGAGGTTTACTATTGAAACAGCAGCTCCCACTGACTCAGGAGCTGCCTGGAGCCAGAATGCTGCCACTCTCATTGAAACGAGGCTGGCAGTCAGAACTATGAGGGCAGTTTACTCACTGTGAGTGGTGAATTTAATCCTTGATCTGAAGGAGAATCCAGGAATGATTAGGAGAAGAACTTCTCAGGTCCACTCTGAGCTAATGGACTGAGTAGAAGCTGGGAAGGAGGTATTGGGCGTGCCTTTTAAGTTCTGCAGACTCAGTCCATAGAGCTAAGAAGGAAGAGTGACTCATTCCTGGATTCTCTCTCCACAACAAGGGAGAACAGTAGCGGAAGCACGACACAACTCTGTTGAGGAGCCTGTACTCAAGGAGATGGAGTTGGAGACTTTTCTTCCAGCTCACACAAACTGGGGCCTATCAATAAGGAAATCCAGTATTCAATTACATAAAAGTGTATTAAAACCTAATAGGCCCAGTTTGTTCACCAAATGCTGAGGAATGATTATGTTGAATGCCGAACTAAAATCAATTCAAATGAACCCTGAACTAAAATCAATACAAATGAAGATAACAATACAATATATAAACAAATAATGTAGGATGCAAATGAAAATAATTTTTTCAAGTCTGAAAGCAGCATTCCAAAGAACCACATCAAGAATCTTCTATGTGTACATAGAATAAAAACAACCATTGCAAGCCACAATAGTTGGTTTCACACAAGTTTCTAATCCAAGACAAAACAAAACCAATTGCATTATGACTTAGAACAATGTGTAAAACCATCCAGAAACAATAACCTATTTCATACATGGAACTATGAACTTTGGTTTACAAATCCAATGATGCTTCTGTATAAAATTTAGCATGGAAAGAATGAGTTTCTACAACTTGTTCTGGAAGTATTATTGAAGAGCCAGTCTTCAATAGAATAATATTGAGTAGTAGAATAATAGTAGAGTACTCTTTGAGCCAGTCTTCAATAGTAGGATTACCCTCTGTCCTACCATATGAAGGCTTTGTATATATGCAAAAACTCCCTACCACAAGCAACTGCATTACAGATAGTCTTTAACTTTTGACCAAAATTGGGAGTGGAATTTCTGTTGCTAAATAATGCAATCATAGAATCTAACTGTTTTGCTACTTTTTCTAGCCAGCCCCTGAGACTAGAGGGTATTATCTTGGCAGGTAGTAGAAGCTTGCAACCTTCCCTATGACCACTGACGTTCTGGGAAAGCTGGTAGGGAAGATTCTAAATGGTGGCCACATAATTGCAGGGCACCTGCCAACCAGTTGCAAGTACAAATGGGCTGCCATGTGCCCAGATCACCTTAAGTACCTATAGGGCACTACAGCCAGAGTAACTTTGGTCATGGGTTCTATGTTTTTTGTTCAAAGTCATTGTAATTTCAAATGGTCGCTTAACAAATTGTCATAAGTTGAGGACTATGGGTGACAAACTATCCATTAACATAATGACACTATGTTTCAAGAGACATTGAATTGTATATAGATTATATATTACCTCAATGGTAATATATATTTTACTGAGCCATTATTCTGTAGCTGGAAAAAGTTTCAGGTCTGCGCAATTTCGTATATCTCATGTTTTTCCTGAACCACTCCAAAATGAGACCTTTCCACATAGAAATTAGCATGTTAAAACAAATTACTTTTCTTCAAAAGAACATGTTTCTATAAAGAAATGATGTTGAGTTTTATGTAAACCAGGGGTGTCAAACTGGCGGCCCAAGACCCACCTGCATCATACACAAGCCACACTCATCCCAGCTCCGTGAAGGGGAAAAAATGTCATGAAATGTCATGTGATGGCAACATAATGCTGCGAACATACACCAGTGATGTATACAAACAAATGTTAAGGCTTGATGTCTTTTAATTCTGGCAAGTGCTCATGTAAAATACTCTTTCCAGTATCTTCCTTCCCTTCCTAGTGCCTTTCCTTTCTTCAGCTCAGGGGTGTCAAACCGAAGGACTGCTGGGCTGCCCTAGAAATAGCGAAGGACTGGCTTCTGCCAGCGAAAACAGAGCTCCATTTTCTCTGGCAGAGGGTTGCAGGAGGCTGTCCCAGATAAAAACTGAGCTCAGGAATCTGTTTTTGCTGGCAGAGCCACCACAGGTGCCTCCAACATGAGTGATGTCAAAGTGGCCATGAGCACCCTGGCCATGCCCACCCCAGCCCCCTAGGTCAAACACAACTGTAATGCAGCCCTCAATGAAATTGAGTTTGACATCCCTGCCTTAGCTGGTTGAATTTTCTTGCTGTCCAAAGTGAATGATTAATCAGTTCATTCTGGAATATGGCCAACATTGTCCTATTCCCAATGCAGGAAGAAGGGACAGCAGATGGGCTGATGTGATATCCTGCTCTAGGATATCATCTATAGCCACTGAGAAAAAAGAGAAAACGGATGCATCAGAAAATGAGTGCATCCTTTTTCTCAGAAGAGAAACTGGTGAATCAATACAGTGTGTTCATACTGGGGACTGCTGAAAAGAGGAGGGAGAAAGGGTGCAACATTCACCACACTTATAATATTTGCCTTATCTGAATTCCCCCCCCCCCAACCCACCAATAACAAAATGTTCAGAGTTTCTATTCTGCAAATCCATGGTTGATCGGAAACAGCCCACCAGATTTCTGGAATACATTTTTTCCAAGCTCAAAATAAACAGTTCTTCCATATTGTGCACATCCTCAGTAGCTAGCAAAGAATCCAGCAAAAATAATATTTTTGATACTCCCCTCTGGTATAGGTTCCTTTCCTAGTTTGTTTCTATGGTTTTAGAAACTTCTTTATTGTTATAGGTTTGTTCATAATTTGTCTCTGTTCCTATGTAATCCTTGTTAAATTTTGTTTCTTTAGATGTTCATTTATTTTCTCTAGAGAGATTTCACTTCCTCACCATTGTTTGCTTTTCATACCTTATCTGTCAAAACATGTATCTATATTTCCTCAGTTTAGGCGCTGAAAGGATATTGCCACATAATCATTCATTTAATATGCAAAAAAACCCCCACAGAGTTCAACAGCATTTAAAGAATACCATAATATAGCTTTGTCTGATAAAATGCCTTTATTGAAATAGACCAATTTCAATTATAAAAGAAAAGGACAGGTGGGAAAAGAGGATACACAGAAGAAATTAATAAAGAGTTGCAACTAAAAGAAATTTGTCAGTTTTAACATGGCTATCTCAGGCCTGCTGGCATGAACAATCCAAAGGGTGGGGGAGTAGAGAAAATGAAAGCACAGTCACTTATAGTCATATGTTTTCCCACTTCGCAATGGAATTGCCAGTCCCAATTATAAACACCAAACAAGGACTACTTATATTTATAAATAAATCTCCATATATCCAATGCTAGTTCCTGGAATTCTGTTCATTATAGTAACTTTAATTAAATTGGAAAATTTCCAATCTGGATTTCTAATTCTCCTTAGAACAACTAGCATCACTTCAATAATATAAATTTATTGTACATGGCTTATATTTGGCACACGTTCTGTCCAAGAATTAAAGAAATGTAAGGAAAGGCAGCAAACTTATTCTTCTATTGTCTTCAGAACTTACTATTCCCTCCCACTGATTTGCTACTAGTAGGCATGCACCACTGGAAGGTGGAAGAGTTGATTGCTACTGATTCGTGGATAGAAGTTTAATATTAACATCATTCTCATGCAACATATTTGCAACATGTTCTCAACATGATTTCAATATTAACACTGCACATTTGAAGACTTCCAGAGGTCCTGTTGATGACATGGATACATCCAGATCAGATGTTAGTTGAGTGATCATTTAACAAACACATCCTGTAGCTTGTGCCAAATATTTTGTTGCCAATTTGATACAACACATTTAAACAGCTGTTCTCTACTTTTGCTTATGCTAGATTAATAAAACAGTGGGCAGTTTTTACAAAGATTACTTCCTGCCTAAAACCAGGCAGCATGCTTTGACATATTGGATTCGACCAACAGTTCTTCTAAGAAAAAAAGTTAGGTTACATTTAAGTTTCTAGACCAAAAATAGCCTTTTCCTTTATTAAATGCATAATATCATTATGCATTACCGCAATCCACATGATGTCACTGGACAAGGTTAAATTATTTTAAGCTATTTTGCACATAACACTATCCAAGTGAGCTTATTTTGCTAAATCCCTGGTTGTCTTTTCATTACTCATATTTCTCTTTAGAATATAATCAGTATTGAGAATTGTGAGAATGTTTAAGGATAAATCAGATAAATGTTGGAAATGTCATCAGACGCCTGGTACATATTAGCATATGTGGTGGACATGCACAGAGGCATAAAGATATTGGACTAAAATCCACACATGGTTGGAAAAGATGATAAAGCAGCACATAGACTTCAAATCAGAAATATTTTTGCTGGGAATTATGCCGGAAATATATAACAAAGAACTAGTAAATTGACATTTGAAATCAGAGAACAAGAGGATAAACAATTTTATAGAGTATGAGATTTATTTTACCATTGGTTAGATGAAAAGATACAGCTATTGAAATATGTTAATTTTCTTATAAATAAGACCGTAAGGCTATAGATTGTAAATATAAAAATATATAACCATTGGTTGAACATAGAATTTTAAATATTGAGAATTATCTCGTATAAAACGAGGAATAATACATTAGTTGAAAGTATATTAATAAATTGGTGAGATATGAACCTATAAAGCAAAGACTATGAAAGAATGGCACAAAACATTTTTTTTTGTAACCAACTGACACACTTGTAAGCATAGAATGGGATGATGTTTTTTAGGTTTATATGTTATGTTTTATAGGTTTTTGTATGTTTATTTAAAAAATAAATCTTTATAACAAAAAAAAAGAACAATCAGTATTTAACTCTCCATACAGGTCAGTGAGGTTTCGATTAAGCCCAGTGCAGTAAAAGAAGGGAAAATGAAATGCTGCAAGCTTGGTGTTGTACTATGTCAGCCTAGAGAAGGCAGGAAAGATTAGCTCATATATTCACAACAGATTTTTCTTTCAACGTATTTCCAGTTGCCTCTTAGAATTGTTATTTCTATAATCTTCAGAAATCAGAATTCATACTTAAAAGTGGAGAACATAGATGACAGGAAGAATATAATATTGATTTTCTGAGCTACTTACTTAAGTTCTTCAAGTGTTTCTAGGGATTTAATTCATATAGTATGGGTGGCATTTATACTGTGATCTTGGATCTGCCCCATGTTAAATAAACAATGAAATCAGTTATCTGAAAAATGATGCAGGATACATTTGTGTGCATGGGCACCTGTGCATTTGTATATTGTTAAATCAAACTTCCTTCCAAAATAAAGGCTTTCTAGTGGATATTTTTGGTTTTATTTTTTTTCAATTATAAACCACATGGGTTTTCAGCTTTCATATATAATTCAGCCTTCTTTAACTTTGTAAGAATAAAGCTGTCTGGGGAATTTTAGGAATTAAAGTCTCAAAGAATGTTAAAGCTGCTAGATCGAGAAATATTGGTGTAGCATATTATTAACTGTAGATAATATATTGTTTAGTAGAAAAATAATGTTTCATTTTCTTCGTTTTACAGTAGACATTTCAAAAATCAACCAGAAACATCCATCCATCCTTGAGCAATATTTTCTTTCAATATATGTAAATTAGCTTAATATTTATTATTCTTAAACATATTTCTATGTTGCCATAGTCAAAATTAGTCTTAGTGGCTTACATAGAGAAAATATAATTTAAAACATGCAGAGTACACAGATAAAAAATACATTAAAAAATAAACTGTAAAGATAAAAATGGCAACAACAAATCAGAGGAAGGTTATCTGAAACAGCTCAGACTTTAGATTTTTCTTTTAAAAATATCAACAAAACATCTCCAGGGTGATTGTTCTACAGCAGGGGTGTCAAACTTGATTTCATTGAGGGCTGCATCAGGGTTGTATTTGACCTCCAGGGGACAGGTGGGCATGGCCAGGGTAGGTGTGGCCAGCTCAATGTCACTCATGTTGGGAGCGCCTGTGGTATCTCGAGTGCTCTGCCAGCGAAGACAGGCTACCAACTCCATTTTCAGCTGCCACCGCCTCCTGCAATCCTCTGTCAGCGAAAACGGAGCTCCATTTTCTCTGGCAGAGGCACCACAGGCCAATCTTTCACTGTTTCCAGGGCATCCCCATGGGCCAGATCTAAGTACCCACAGGCTGGATCTAGCCCCCGAGCCTTGAGTTTGACATCTCTGTTCTACAGTGTTGGCACTGATACAGAAAAGCAGCATTCCCTCACTTCAGACCCCTGAAACTCTCTGAAGTAGTGGATTAATATAATTTTCTCCTGTTGATCAACTTGATTAGCTGATAGTGACTGAATTAATCAGTCCTGAAGGCATGCAAGTATCAGTACAAAAAATGACTTTATAAAAGAAATCTAGCACCTTAAATTAGACCTAGAAAACAATAAGCAACTAATCAACATAATATGCTCACAATGATGGCAATGTAGTTTCTAAGTACTGTTTAACTGCAATTTCAAGTAAAGTACATTACAGTACTCTCGCTGGATAATGTTCCAAAGTTTTCCTGCTCTAGGTAAAGCCACAACTGCTACCCCAGACTAAACCAAATGATGCCCCACTGGCTAGGCCCTAGGGCTTAGAAACAAGAACTATGAGGGATCTCCCCCCACCGCTTGAAACCTGCTCCTTGATGGGTAGTGCATTCCCATCAAAGAGTAACTTTGAAGGCAACAGTGTCCTAATGAATCAACAGTAACTTCAACCTATCAGGGTTCAAGTTCAGCTGTTCTCTCCCATCTTGTCCAACAGCCATGAAGCCCTAAGAAGGCATCAACACCATCTCTCCCACAGCCTGGGGTAACAACATACAACTTTATAATTAAAAACAAATAACCACTTCTATTTATTTTCAACATTACACTATAATTTAAATCCAATGCTGTTTTTTTTCCTGAATGTATTTTACTGTCTGCGATATCCGATTTACAACTCAAAATCTAATAGCCCTCTGCCTAATAGTGGACTGGTTGTGCACTTCTGCTTTAAAGATCTCTGCTGCTTCAGGAGATGGCAGAATTACTTTATACAACATGTATGATGTTCACTGTTGCAACTAAGTGTAAGTCTAATCTGCATTTTGGTTTTTGTATTAAAATAACTGATGAGCACTTAATATGATGTCAATGTACAGGTTTTAACACACTTCCCATTTGCCTAAAGACCCTACCTGACCACTCTCTTATTCCCTCTGGCTTGAACCACTTAATTAGGAAAAACTGGAACTACCACAAAACACTGCTTTTTACTCTCCATCTGATATTTGCAAGAAATATATAATGATTGAGAGATGACCTGAGATAACTAGCAGGACAAAGAAGGTTGTACATTCTGTCTAAATCCTGCCATAAACCAACCACTAAAATGATATATGTAGTTTCATTGCCCTGCCTATATCCCTGTTTGGGGCTGAATGCTAACCAAAAAGATTCCAGATAATCCACAACTTCCACAACCCTTTGTACCCAATACCCAATACCATTTTGATTATCTCCTCCGCCCCAAACAATAGATATAGGCAGGGCAATGATCATCTAGGTCTAAGGCTAGCCTCTTAAAGTGCCTCTTTAAAGGATGTTTTCATGCCTTTCACAAAATAATGCTCACTACTGCATAGTTCACACCACCTGTTTCCATGCTGGCAGCTTGTAGTAGCCAGATGGAAGATGGATCAAGCAATAGGCTAGTTCAGAAGGAATGCTAAATCTGGGCTCCCTAAACTTTGAAACCAATGGAAGCTCTTTGTCACAGGAAAGCTCTGAGATATATGTAGAGTTCAAAAGCTTTCTTCAAAATAGCTATTATAGTTGAGCTTAACACATTGCCTTGCAACAAAGTTTCCATTTAATTTCCTCATCAAAAGTATCGTTAAAGAAACAAGGGAGGCTTGAAGCCTGGGACTATCCATGGATGCTATAAGACCGTGTTGGCGAACCTATGGCATGCGTGCCCAAGTTGGCACAGAGCCATCACTGCTGGCATGTCAGCAGTCAGCCCAGCTAACATACTGCACATGCACACATATGCATGACTGTGACTGCGCCCGTACTAAAAGCAGGGCGCTATAGTCATGTGCAACTGCACATGCTCCAAAAACAGCATGCCAGTCACATCTTATGAGGAAGAGGAGTGAGTCGGGGGCGGGATCTTCCCCTCGCTTGCCTGTCCAGGAAAAGGGCGCTCATCGCTGACAACCATCAAGTGCCAGCCACCCGCTGCCTCCTCCGCCATGGCCAAGTCTGCAGCACCTCCACTGCCCACAGGTCTCCAGGTTGCCATGCCCAAACTTCCCATGCCTGCACAGAGATGGAAGGGCACTCAGTTCAGCTGACCACACACCTGGGTCACATGCCACTACCCCATGAGAAGATCGTCCCACCAGCCACCAGTAAAAAGCAGCGTGCTGGGAAGGCGGCCATCAGCAGTGTGGGGGAGGGCAGTCGCCCAAGAGTAGATTGCCCCCAAAGTTGCCAGCAGCCAGAGGCATGCTTGGAGGGTGGCCATCAGCGGCGTGGGGAAGGGCGGCTGCCTGAGAGTAGATCTCCCCCAAAGTTGCCAGCAGCTGGAGGCATGCTGGGAGGGTGGCCGGCAGCGGCATGGGGAAGAGCAGCCGGGGGACCATGTAGTTCCTGGGCACCAGCGGCAGCTCTGCTAAGAAAGGGCGGGTCAGCTGGAAGGGGTGAGATCATAGCTGCCCCTCTCCCTCCCGGCTGCCCTGCTGCCTATCTATTGCCACCGCCTCTGCCGCCCACAGCTCCCTCCACCAGGCCCATCCGGTTGTGCAGGAGGCCATCTGGACCCATTGCAATGGGCCTGGCTTCCAGGACGGCCTCCTGCAGCAGCAGCCCATGTGTCTCAGAAGGCAGTGCCTCCCGAGACACACACCCTACAGCCGCACCATCCCACAGCTGCCCCAAACCTCTAGCTCAGCCTTGAATCGCACACTGTGTGACTGCACATGCATGTTTGCGCGCGACTGCATGTTTGTGTGTGCCTGCGCATATGTGAGGTTTGCGCGCGACTGCGCATGCATGAGTGTTGTGGGCATGCATGTATGCACATGTTCAGAACATGCAGGCGCGCAGTGCGCGTGCTCCCATTTGGCACTCCATGCTAAAAAGGGTTGCCACCACTGCTATAGGAGATGACTTGATAGGTGCCATGTTAGGACCTGTAATGCTAAACTATTGTTTTGCTTTATAGAAGGGAATCAAAATGAGTCCTAAGTTTGTATCTTTTTCTTCTTTCCTTTTGCTTTGACCACAAAGGTGAAAAACGTTCATTTCCATTTTGCATTAGCTACCAATTTTTCTGCCATACAAACTGTGGTTAATCTTAATTATATGGACAATGAAAATGGCCATGTTAAAACATTGAGTGATGAAATGAGCTTGTTCATATTATTTGTCACAGTAATATAATGCAATAAATAAGAATAAGCAATCTGGCAGTGGTGGGATGCAACCAGTTTTACTACCGGTTCGGTGTACTTGTGCTTCGTGTGGCTTCTAAAATGAAAGTATTGACCTTACTGGAGGCAGTCCGGGTGAGTAGGAAGGCTGTGGAAGTGCGTAAAACAGTTGTTCCATGTGATTCATCTGTTTTCGAAGAAAAAAAGGGGGGATATAGGACAGGATAGGATGGGGCAGGTGTATGGGGCCAAAAACTCGTCGCCACTACCAGTTCATTACAACCTGTGCGTCCAGGCTGAATACCACTACTGCAACCTGGTAACTAGCAAGATATGCTACAAGAAATACATGTTGGATGGAGCTTAACCAGGAATGGAAAATCTGTTTTCTGATATACTGTTCCCTCTCTTTTAAAGCTGTCTGCTGCATTCTGTTTTTCTTGCTAACACTGTCTTTTATCACTCCCAAATAGCATGTTGTACAGAAGAGAAAAGCAACTGTTGCCGGTGATCTGAATTAACCTGCTTGCACAGACCTTGTGAAATTAGGCCAAATTCTTAACAAATTAAACTAAACACAGCAAGTAGCCTGCCCTTGCACTAAATTGTGATTAATTTAAGATGTAACATTTTCAATCTTTTCCCCAGAAACAAACTTGCCTTTCTTCAGTTCAGTCTTATAATGGAGAACAATAGCTTAATATTTTCTCCTGCTATTATTATTTCAAAACATATCTGCATTGCAGATAAACCGGCTTTATTGAATGCAACAATAAATGTTATGTCCAACTATGTAAGCTTTGTGGTGTTGAAACTTTTGTAAGATTATATAAAAGGAAAGGATCAAAAGAATATTAGAGCAGATTAAATTCATATGTAGAATATGTTCCAGAGGGAGTTGGGGCTATGTGATACATGCAGCTACCACAAGCTCAAATTTATTTATTCAAAAGACTTATATCCGTACTCCTCTCAGCGCATGACTGTTAGCAACTAACAACAATTTAAAGCACCAAGCTGGACTTCCTGTTTGGCTTCTTTGGCGGCAGGTCGGAATCCGCGATCATCCGCGGTTTCGATCTGTGCTCTCTTGCTGGAACTC
Organism: Myanophis thanlyinensis; assembly: GCA_017656035.1. NCBI lineage: Eukaryota > Metazoa > Chordata > Lepidosauria > Squamata > Homalopsidae > Myanophis > Myanophis thanlyinensis. Next base: position 22,351 of record JAEANM010003455.1, read on the forward strand.
CTTGACCCTCCCCGTAGAGGAG